>SSNR01000001.1:670816-715734 GCA_006937965.1 Callopanchax toddi
GGGGGGGGGGGGGGGGAGTCCTTGTGCGAGAGTTGTTATGATGGTGAGTGTAGGGTTACTGTTTGGGGTTTCGGTGATATCTGAGCCGCTGTGTTTGAAGTGAGGTCCGCTGAGGGGAAGTGGCCCCACCAGACCGCCGGTCAGATGACTTCTAGTGTGCAGCGGATTAAGAGCAGGTTGGTGTGGCAGGTGCGAGGTGATGTGACGGCGCGGTGACAAACTCCCTCACAGCTTAGATTCAGTTAACTCTGAGCTCGATGTGCATTGAAAGCTGTGTGTTTTCTACATGTTTGTAAAATCATAAATAGGGTTTTTAAACAGTGGCGTATTCAAGCAGAGGCCAGCGGGGGCGATGACCCCTATCGACCCCCCTCCCAACCTCGGCCAAACAGTTTTTAGAAGATAAGCTGCAACATTTTTTTTTTTTTTTTAAAGAATGTGACATTCTGGAGGATCATCTGCTAAATTTCATGCAAGCTACATCTATTTAAAATAAAATCTAAACATGATTGTTTTCAGTCTTGCATAAAATAGTTTACAGTTCTCTGTAACTGCTGTGAGGGAATAAAAAACAGCCAAAAACTTTAAAAGTTTTTTGGCCAAACTGAGAATTTTTTAACTTTTAAAAATCATAAGCAGAGATTAATCCACACAGAAAAATATTATTATAATGTTCAATGTGATCGCCCACCTTGGTCTCTTATAAAAAATAGACATTTCACCCCAAAAACCCCAAATATTTTCCTGTTACGTCTCTCCAATTAACCCAAACAAGCCTTATTTTGTATAATCACGTAATGATTAGACATATCTTCTAAATGGGGCTTAAAATCACCGCATTTCACTGTGATTGCTGAGGCCACCGGAGTTTTAGGACCTCAAACATCTCCAGATATAAAAGTCAACAAATATCCTGAGACGAAATGTGGGTGGGAGGAATTTTTTAACAACCTTTCTGGAGTTTATTAGCTGGAAGTCTGCTGAAGGATCCAGTTAAAGGCTCCCTCAGAATTCTCAGTTTGTGTCCCGTTAATCAACAGAGCAGCTTGAGGTCTTTATTGCGCTCGTCTTCCTGTCTGCCTAAACTCAGATGAAGCTTATTATTTACCGGGGCGTGTTCACTGGTCGGGAATCAGATTTTACGTGACTCCAAGGCAAGCGGCGACCGTTGGCCTTGGTTTAATTTTAACAGAGGTGTGCAGCTTAGGGGTCGTGTTTGTCTCTGTGTGTGTGCTTGTGCAGGTACGTACGTGTTTGTGTGTTGACATCTCCACAGAGGGCCAGGGCAGGGTTTATCAATCATAAACACGAGCTGATGGATCCTGTTACTCTGTGGAGATATGTGTGTTTACTCAGCAGTGTGAAGAGCAAAGAGACGCGGGTGGGAGACGGACACATGCGTGCAGGGCATCACTCAGTGTGGACACTGGAGCTGAAATACTCCTTATGTCATTATGGTACTTTACTTAAGTGCTGTTTTTTTGTTTTATCTTTTTTTTTTTTTTTACAACTAGTGGATTTTCTGGAATCAGTTAAGCCTGCAGGGTAAGAGGCAACGTCCCTCTTGGTCTTTGTGTGAAGAAATGGTTGGAATTCTGGGTACTTAACATGACTAACAGGCAGATTAAGGGGGTTTTGTCATTCCTCTTTTCTGTTGTTTATCCCTATCCAGCCGTCTTTTGGGAATTCACCTCCAGAAATGCATTTTAAAGGATAACATTCTGTGTTTTTGCTGCCGTTTTACAACGCCGCGGCCTCTCGATAGCTCGGCTTGGCTGAAATCGTATCTTTCCCTGGCCAGACGCCCCCTGATTTTATTAATGCCCTCATCAGGAACTGGAGCCCAGAGCTTCTCTTTACTAACAAACAAATTAGTCTTTGTATCCCAGCAGCTCCACCCCTCCTCCTCCCCTCGCTCCCCGGCTGCTGGAGAAGCTGGAAGAAAATTCTCAATGAAACAAAGAAGACATGCAGCTCGATGGCTCACGAGTGGAGCCCAGGGGCATTGGTGTTGATTGGAGAAAGCAAATACTATTTTCTCCGGGAGTAATTGTTTCCGTTCTAAATTTGGACGAGCGAAACACCCCGTTAGGAGCAAATATAGCCCATTCATCCTCAAAAAACAACGGGGCTTCTATTTTGGTCTTGAAAGGCGTCAGGAAAACGCGTCAAACGCAGCTTTTTTCCCGCCACCGTGAATCTCCTGGTAGAGTTGTTATTGAGGAGCCACTGATGTCTGTGTGATTTCTTTAACTTTTTTTTTTTTTGGTGTGCTGTTTTTAGATAAAATATCTTGATGGAACGGTGTTTGTTTTGGACTGAAACAGTGCTGTTTTGATAAGGATGAGAGCCTCACATTAAAAAGACGCCTGTCTTATTGGACAGCTGATGGAGACGAAGGCCTGCAGCGGCGTCCTGTAACAGGTTTAACCCAGGAGCTCAAGTGTCGAGGCGTTTCCTGCTCTGGTTGTAAAACCTTCTTTTAGACGAGTCGGAGATCATTAGCGACTTGTTCTCTGAAGGATGCACACATTTTTCTAATTAAAAACACAAAATGTATTATGTTAATACGTATAATTAAACAGGGTTTGGAGGAATGTTTTTTAAATTGTATTTTTTAAACTTTTTGGATAGTAAAAAACTTTAAATTTCTTTAAATGCTAAACTTTTTTAAGAATATGGACTATCCTTCACAAAAGCCATAAAATAAAGTAAAATTATTCACTGCATTTAAATAAAAGGGTTCAATAAATATTTAAAAAAGACAGAATAAACATATGCATGGATGTTTTAAATGACTTAACTGTTAAATTATCTTAGTTGAGTTAAACATTTCAAAGATAATAGGATAAAAGGATGATAAACTGGTAAATTAGATACACTTTTGCATGATGTTTGTTTAATTTTTTAACTTACTTTCATAAAAACTGAACAAAAACAGCTTTATTGAACAAGAAATATTGAAGTCTGGAAGTCCAGTTTTCTTTATACCTTACACTAATCTGTTTTTTTTTATGTTTTATTCTTTTAAACTTTTCCCCCACATTTAAACCAACCAAAAAAACAACTAATTTACCCAAAAATCAAAGCCTCTGGTGGTGTGTTGTGTTTTGAAATGTCTGAATGAGAACCCTGACCTATTAACCTTTACACATTATTTAGAATAAATCAAAACTGAGCTTGTTAGTGGATAATCATTAGCAGGGTTACATGATAATGCAGGATGTTACATGTTTGATCAAATCAATGATAAATAATAGGTGTGAGTTTGTGTTTTGGTGTCACGTTTTCAGAATACAGTAGTTGTTGCAGTGAGTGAAATCTGAAGCTGATGTTTTACATTATTATGATTCGACCCGATAAGATTTAAATGGATCGTCCCAGAGAGGCTGAAATATTCTGGAAAAATGTGCAAATTCTGTTTCCATCCACAGAATATCACAGAACTAATCCAGATAAATCTCCGTTTACGAGCTAACCTGTAAGTGCTGTTGGATTCTGAGGGGTCGCATCGTTAAAACCAGACACGAATCTGCAGTGAAAAACATTTCATGAACTCAGGAACTCTTTAGCTCCTCCGTGAACCGTCACCTTATCGTGGTGGAGGAGTTTGAGTGCCCTAATGATCCTAGGAGCTATGTTGTCTGGGGCACTTGTGCCCCTGGTAGGGTCACCCATGGCAAATTGGTCCTAGGTGAGGGGTGAGACAAAGTGCGGTTCAAAAGACTCTTTATGGAAATACAATCATCGAGCCAGTGTACCCGGCCCGGAGGGTTACCGGGGTCCCACCCTGGAGCCAGGCCTGGGGTTGGGGCCCGTGAGCGAGCGCCTGGTGGCCGGGCTTTCGCCCATGGGGCCCGGCCGGGCCCAGCCCGAACTGGATACATGGGCTCATCCACCTGTGGGCCCACCACCTGCAGGAGGAACATGAAGGGTCTGGTGCAATGTGGATCGGATGGCAGACCAAGGCAGGAGCTTTGGCGGTCCGATCCCCGGACACAAAAACTGGCTATTGGGACATGGAACGTCACCTCTCTGGCGGGGAAGGAGCTGGAGCTTGTGGAAGAGGCTGAGCGATACCGGCTAGATATAGTCGGGCTCACCTCGACACATAGCGTTGGCTCTGGAACCCGAGTCCTTGAGAGGGGTTGGACTCTCTTCTATGCTGGAGTTGCTCCGGGTGAGAGGCGGAGGGCTGAGGTGGGCTTTCTGTTAGTCCCAAGACTCTCTGCCTGTATGTTGGGGTTTTCTCTGGGGGACGAAAGGACAGCTTCCCTGCGCCTTCGGGTTGGGGAACGGGTCCTGACTGTTGTTTGTGCTTATGCACCAAATAGCAGCTCAGAGTACCCACCCTTTTTGGAGTCCCTGGGACAAGTGCTGGATAGCGCTCCTACTGGGGACTCCATAGTCCTGCTGGGAGACTTCAACGCTCACGTGGGCAATGACAGCGTGACCTGGAGGGGCGTGATTGGGAGGAACGGCCCGCCCAATCTGAACTCGAGTGGTGTTCTGTTTTTGGACTTCTGTGCAAGTCGCAGTTTGGCCATAACGAACACCATGTTTGAACATAAGGATGCACACCGGTACACCTGGTACCAGGGCAGCCTAGGTTACAGGTCGATGATTGACTTTATAGTTGTATCATCTGACCTGAGACCGTATGTTTTGGACACTCGAGTGAAGAGAGGAGCGGAGCTGTCAACTGATCACCACCTGGTGGTGAGTTGGATCAGATGGCAGGGGAAGATGCTACGCAGACCTGGTAGACCCAAACGTATAGTGAGGGTCTGCTGGGAACGCCTGGCAGAAGAGCCTGTCAAGATGGTCTTCAACTCCCACCTCCGGCAGAGCTTCGACCGCGTCCCGAGAGCAGTGGGGGACATTGAGTCCGAATGGGCCTTGTTCCGCTCTGCGATTGTTGAGGCGGCTGTTGCTAGCTGTGGTCGCAAGGTAGCCGGTGCCAATCGTGGCGGTAACCCCCGTACCCGCTGGTGGACACCAGAGGTTAGGGGAGCCGTCAGGCAGAAGAAGGAGGCCTACAAGGCGTGGCTAGTCTGTGGGTCTCCAGAGGCAGCTGATGGGTATCGGAGGGCCAAGCGGGGTGCAGCAGTGGCAGTTTCCGAGGCAAAATCTCGAGCGTGGGAGGAGTTCGGCGAGACCATGGAGAAAGACTATCGGTCGGCTCCAAAGAGGTTCTGGCAAACCATCCGACGCCTCAGGGGAGGAAGGCGGCAACTCGCTCACACTGTTTACAGTGGGGATGGGGAGCTGCTGACATCAACTGGGGCTATAACTGCCGCCCCATAACTTGGGGCGGCACTAGCTCAGTTGGGAGAGTGGCCGGTCTGGTAACCGGAGGGTCACCGGTTCGATCCCCAGCTCTGGCTGGGTTAGATTGTCGTTGTGTCCTTGGGCAAGACACTTCACCCAACTTGCCTGTGTGAATGTGAGTGTGACTGTGTGTGAATGTTGGTGGTGGTCAGAAGGGCCGATGGCGCAGAATGGCAGCCTCGCTTCTGTCAGTCTGCCCCAGGGCAGCTGTGGCTACAGACGTCCGTCGTAGTTTACCACCACCGGTGAGAATGACTGTGTGAATGAATAATGCAACTCTGTAAAGCGTCTTTGAGTGACCTGAAAAGCGCTATATAAAACTGATGCATTATTATTATTATTATTATTATAGTCGGGCGGTGGAAGGAATACTTTGAGGAGCTCCTCAATCCCACCGACACGCATTCCTATGAGGAACCAGAGCTGGGAGAACTGGGGATGGACTGTCCAATCTCTGGGGCAGAAGTTGCTGAGGTAGTCAAAAAACTACGCAGTGGCGGAGCCCCGGGGGTGGATGAGATCCGACCTGGGTATCTGAAAGCTATGGATGTTGTAGGACTGTCGTGGTTGACACATCTCTGCAACATTGCGTGGTCATCGGGGGCAGTTCCTGTTGAGTGGCAAACCGGGATGGTGGTTCCCATTTTTAAGAAGGGGGACCAGAGGGTGTGTTCCAACTATAGGGGGATCACACTCCTCAGCCTCCCTGGAAAGATTTACTCCAGGGTACTGGAGAGGAGGGTCCGGTTGATAGTTGAACCACAGATAGAAGAGGAGCAATGTGGTTTTCGTCCTGGTCGTGGAACTGTGGACCAGCTCTTTACCCTCGCTAGGGTGATGGAGGGGTCATGGGAGTTTGCCCAACCAATCCACATGTGTTTTGTGGATTTGGAGAAGGCTTATGACCGTGTCCCCAGGGACACCCTGTGGGGGGCGCTCCAGGAGTACGGGGTGGATGGTCTTTTGTTAAGGGCCATTCAGTCCCTGTACCAGAGGAGTGTGAGTCTGGTCTGCATAGCCGGCAGTAAGTCGGACCTGTTCCCAGTGAGGGTTGGACTCCGCCAGGGCTGCCCTTTGTCACCGGAACCTGTTCATAACCTTTATGGACAGGATTTCTAGGCGCAGCCGTGGTGTGGAGGGGGTTGAGTTTGGTGACAGGAGAATCTCGTCTCTGCTTTTTGCAGATGATGTGGTCCTCCTAGCTTCATCAGGCTCTGACCTTCAGCTCTTGCTGGGGAGGTTCGCAGCCGAGTGTGAAGCGGCTGGGATGAGGATCAGCACCTCCAAATCTGAGGCCATGGTTCTCGGTCGGAAAAGGGTGGCTTGCCAACTCCAGGTCGGGAGAGAGATCCTGCCTCAAGTGGAGGAGTTCAAGTATCTCGGGGTCTTGTTCACAAGTGAGGGAAGGAGGGAGCGGGAGATCGACAGGCGGATTGGGGCAGCGTCTGCAGTGATGCGGACGCTGAACCGGTCTGTTGTGGTGAAGAAGGAGCTGAGCCGGAAAGCAAGGCTCTCGATTTACCGATCGATCTACCTCCCAATCCTCACCTATGGTCATGAGCTCTGGGTAATGACCGAAAGAACGAGATCGCGGATACAAGCGGCCGAAATGAGTTTTCTCCGCAGGGTGGCCGGGCTCAGCCTTAGGGATAAGGTGAGGAGCTCGGACATTCGGGAGAGACTCGGAGTAGAACCGCTGCTCCTCCATGTCGAAAGGAGCCAGTTGAGGTGGTTCGGGCATCTTGTTAGGATGCCCCCTGGACGCCTCCCCAGGGAGGTGTTTCAGGCATGTCCTTCCGGCAGGAGGCCCCCGGGTCGACCCAGGACACGCTGGAGAAAATATATCTCTGGTTTGGCCCTGGAGCGCCTTGGGATCCTGCCGGAGGAGCTGGTAGAAGTGGCTGGGGAGAAGACCGTCTGGAGCTCCCTAATTGGGATGCTGCCCCCGCGACCCGGACCCGGATAAGCGGAAGAAGACGAGACGAGACGAGGAACTCTTTAGGAATCCAGTGTCTGTAAATGATCTGTTATATAGAAATTAAAGTGTGTTTGTGTGTAAGAGTTCTAAATAATGATCTCACCGTTTGTAGAAAGCTTCCTAAATGTTTGAAGATCAAGGTTTCGTGTTCGAATAGGCCGAGGAGCCAACGCAGCCAGGACCAAAGTGTATTTCTGTCATTTTAAAACAGCTCCAGTCTCCTAAATATCATAGTGGTTCATGCAGTATTATTCTATAAACCTTTACATCACCATCTGCTATGCTTTACCCTGGTATTTGCATGGCAGTCTTTGTTATGAAAGTGCAAATGCTACCATTCTTTTAAAAAAGTACCGGTAGTTGAAAACTGATGGACGTTGAAATATTAATAAAATATTGTTGCATGAACTGCTGTGAAATTTTGGAGATTTGGTCAGTTTTAAGACAAGCTATATATTTTTTAGACATTAGCTAATCAGATAAATATTAATAATAATAATAATAAATTCTATTTCTCCAAACCAGTCTAGAACAGGTAAGATATGAATTATTTTTAACTTTTACACAGAAACACTTCAAAATATCCTTTTGACCCTTTAATTAACACCAAGAAAAAGAAAACAATGCGTTTAAAAAAAATTCTTTATTTAATTGGAGAATTAAGGGTTATAATGTGAGGAAATTAAAAAAATAAATAATGATGTAATGCATTATTCAAACATCCCCACATTTTTTTGTTATTTTAGTTTTTTTCCCAGCTAAGAAATTATATAAAAATGAGGTGGTTAAAGGGTTAAATACAAGACTCCAGAAATCAACCATCACTTTTCTGGACCCAGACCAGAAAACTAGAAAACTTTTTACTAGAAAACTCTCATGCTCTGATGAATCATGAAGTTGAGGAATTATGGACATCTTGTTTGTTTAACGTCACATTTAAACAGTGATGAATGTGAGATTATTGCCTTTATATCAAATAAAATCCCTTTATTTATATTCAGTTCAGTTTTCTTTTAGAACTGTTGTAGTAAAACCAGCTGTTGTGAACTGAGAAAAACAGAATTTATAAAATGATCAAAGTTTGGATCATTCATAAGTGTCCTTAAATTCTCACTCTTTTAAAAAATTTTTTTTTTATTAATACATTTTTTTATGATGTGATTGCTGTCACGGTGTGAGTCACCGCATCTGTGTCAAAACTTGTTCACACATTTCTGCATTTGGAAGGTAGCATCATATCATCCACACCTGGCACATCGAAACTCCCCAAAACTATGAGCTACCGGAGAGGGTTTTATTTAGCTGTGAGTCGTCACTCTTTAGTATAAAAGTAGCGTTTCATGTTGTAGTTCATAGTTGCAAGCGATAACTAGCGGAGCTGTTTGCCACCAATAATAAAAGACGTCTTTGTTGTTGAGGGCTGTGTGAGTGTGAGTGTGCTGTCGGCTCCCAGCGCTGTGGTTTCAAGTGTTGTTTTCCGAGCTCAGAGGATTGGCTCACATACAATTTGAGGTTATTTGAGGTGACTGACAAAAACATTTTACAGGAAGATCACGGGGGTTGCGTCTGATGTGGCACCAAGAGTTCAGGAAGGTTAGCATCTTAATAGAAAGTTTATTAACCATCTCTCCACTCAGGTGATTGTTACAAAAACCTGGAGAACATTGTGATCAGTTACCTGTTTTTGTGTTGTCCTGCTGCTGCAATGCATTCTGCCAGGCTCGCCATCTTGACTAACAGGATTATATGCTTCAAGGAGATTACTGTAATTAAAATTTTTGGCAAATGTGATGTGTATGCTAATCTAAATGTAGCTAAACACCTGTGCTTCCTTCGTTTCTGTTAGAAAAAATCAAGCTGTGACATTCTGTTATCAAGTGATTAAAACAAAAGCCCTAATCTGTCCTGTTGCTCTGCTTTCCAGTCTGCAGCCCGAGTATCGACATCCGAAATGACATCAGCGAATTCAAACGTCTTGAGAACTGCACGGTGGTGGAAGGCTACCTACAGATCCTCTTAATCAACGACAAGACGAGCAACATCAACCAGGAGCTCTTCCGTTCGCTCAGCTTCCCGAAACTGACCGTCATCACCGACTACCTGCTGCTGTTCCGCATCTCGGGCCTGGACAGCCTCAGCGTGCTCTTCCCCAACCTGAGCGTCATACGAGGGCGCAATCTCTTTTACGACTACACGTTGGTGATCTACGAGATGACCAGCCTGAAGGACATCGGCCTGTACAACCTGAGGAACATCACCCGCGGAGCCGTGCGGATCGAGAAGAACCCGGAGCTCTGCTACCTGGACTCGGTGGACTGGTCTCTGATTATGGACGCCGAGGTTAACAACGTTATAAATGGGAACAAGAAGGCAAAGGAGTGCGACAACGTCTGCCCGGGCGTCATGGGGGATAACTCTCTGTGTCAGAGGACGTCCATCAACGACAACAACGACTACCGCTGCTGGACCTCCAACCACTGCCAGAAAGGTAACCTGAATCCTCTGTTAAACGTTGAGTTGTTGCTTTGCAAAATAAGTGGAGCAAATGCAGATGGTTTACAGTCTCAAAAACATTTTAGAAATCGTGCAAAACTTGTGTTGGGGTTTTCCCCTTAATTTCCATCAAGGTGCAGGATTGTCCACGGGCCAGTGCAAACATTTCCCCTCTGTTCATCACATAGACCTTGTCTCTAGATCAGGCTATTTGTGGAGTGAAGGATGGCTGCAGCATACGGCACCAGGTATTAGAGAGAGACGCACTCAGTCGAGGTTAACGGAGCGCTGCCAAAAAATGAGGTAGTCTAGCAGTCTGGACCATGTCAGCTAAATATTTGCCAGGGGGAAATTTTGCAATTCATGAAAAAGGGGCATATTGAAACATCCAGAGGAGGGTCATCCTTACTTAACTTTGGCCCAGTGTGAATCATGAATTCTGGGTTTGGATGTTTTTAAAACAAGCTCTCTTTTATTCTCTTATGTATGGTCATTGTTACGGATCCGTTTTAGGTTCAATGCCTCTATAATATCAAATGCAACATCTGGTTTCATCCATTCAGTTTGATTCAAATCTGATGTCCAAGCTGGTCTGTTGGATTCTGGAAAGATTTTCCATCCTTCATGATTTTTCACCTTTTGCTTCCTGTTTGGTTAGCGAACAGCCCTGTGTCCATAACATGGAGACGTTAGTGACGTTGGGCTTCAGACTTGGCCTCGGGTGGAGTCAAAACAAGCCGTATTGAACCAAAACTCCCAGATAGAGGCATTTTTGTGGTGAAAACAGAAAAGTGGGATTACGCTCTGTGCTCGTTCCTTTGTTCTCTCATCTGTGTGAAATAATTGTGGGAACACATTCCCTCATCCACCCCTCATTCTGTGTTTTTTCCCCTTCCTTTCTTGTTTTTCTTTAAAGCTTTGTGCAGGTCTCATGGTCAGTTCAGAGTCACAAACAAACTCTTTCCCTGCAGAACAAACAGTGGAAATGGAACCTGTAGAAACTCTCTGGTGTTTACTGGCTGTGTGTATTCTCGGATGCTGGAGTTTGCTGCGTGATGCTGTAAAAAAAAGAAAATTGCAATTTGCATATTTCCACAATGTAACTTTGTAAAGGAACCGAATGCTTGAGCCACGTTCGTTCTTCCCAGTGTTTTTGCGGTGAAACTGTGCCGTTTACACACAGCAGACCTGAGAGCAGGAGTATTGTTTAGATCAGTTTGAGGCCCGGGTCGAGGTCGGGGTAAACACATTCATCTGGTGGGCCTCGAGGTCTCCAGATTAGAGATAAACGCTTCAGAAAGCTACAGGTTGGTTAAACAAAACAGAGCGGTTGGCTGGGTGAGAGATCAGGGTAATAAAACGGTATCGTTGATACTTTGTTAATCCTTTTTTTTTAGCATTGATGTGTCTGCTTCTATCCTTCCTGTTTAAGTCCTCCTCCTCCCTCCACCCCTTTGCATAATTGCCTTGTTTTTCTTCAGTACAGATGTTCCTTCAAGGGCATGCAGTGGTTTTCTAGTCAATACAGCCTGGTCTCCTCTTTAATTACACTACATGAGGAGGAGTGCTGTCTGCTAGCTAAACGCTTCAGCCTCTGGGCTTTTACAGAGCATTAAAAACCTTTTTTTTTTCTCTTCCTCTCCATGTGTTTGTCCGGTTTTCAGACAATAGTCCCTGCAACAGTTTAGGCTGCGTTAGATCTCAGTGGGAAATGTTGATGGCAGGTTAATGCTGGTGGCTGGATGGAGGTGAGTGGGAGTCTGGCGTTTAGGGAGATGTTCAGAAACAGGCAGTGATGCAGGGAGAGAGAGAGAGAGAGAGGCCCTTACTGAGACGTTGTACACAGGAGGGAGGGCGCTGAGGGGAAATGTCAGACAAATGTCAAACGTACAGGCTCAGCAGCAGGCTCTCTGTGAAGGGCAGCGCTCTGCATCTCTCCCTCCCCCCGTTGTTTTTCCTCTTCCCCCCTCCGCCTTCCATGCTGTTGCTGTCCTCACTTTGTACAAACTGTCTGCTCATTTCTTACTAACTGGCATGCTCCACTTCGCCTAGCCTCATCCCTGATTGTCCTTGTCAGTCGTTCTGCTGGTGTTTCCTGCTCTATTTTCACCTCACTCTTTCCTGCAGGGCTTATCAGGGGCTGTTAACAGCCCCGGCTGTCAGCTATCTCCACTGTTTACTCATCGAAGACATTCTCTCACTCGCACGTTGGTTTCAGGTGAATGGCTTGTTTGACCGGGCCTCTGGATCTCTTGACATTATCCTGTGACTTGAAGGTGTCTGGGCCTGGCTCGGATCGCCTCCTCCAGCCTTGAGTTTTCTCGCAGATGGCCCGCCCCTTAAGCCGATGGACGCGAGCCAAAAACCAGATTGATGAAAGCCTGTTACAATTAGTCAGATGAGCAGAAAGCACGCTGCCGGACACATGGCCCGTCTCTGGTCACGTTAGTCTCCAGAGCGCCACGGGGGAGGCGCGCATTCCTTCAGGTTCTCACAGAGCTCACGTTTCTTTTTTTATATGCGATCAAATATTAACTTATGGAATGCTGCTCTGCTTTCTGTTTACCCCGCCTGTTTCAACGGAATGCAGTCTTTGTAAATGTTAATAAATAAATGTGACAAGTCGGGTTTAAGCTGCTCTTTTTGCATTTTACTGAATCAGAATTTTGGATCATAGAAAAAATGGAACAAACAAGCAAAGAGGAGGAAAAATGGAATAAAGTGTTTCCTGCTTTCATAAACTTCTTCAATAACTTTATAGATGATAAAGTGATTTTAAATTCTTCTCAATTTCCTTATCTTAAGTCAGAATGGGGAAGCTTAATCCGTCGATAATCATGGATATCTTACAAAGATATTAGTATAAATATTAGTAGATCAGTTCATCTAAATTTACTGTGACAAATTATTACTTTGAAGTTTTTTCAAGCCTATCCTCCTGATTCTATGCTAATTTATGTATCAAAAATCATGTTTTGTTGACAAGAAACAAGAAAATGTCGACAAAAGCACCAAAAAGTGCAAATGGATTTATTTTTATTTGGATTTGTTTCCAGAATTTATTCCAGTTCTTATTAAACTGCAGAGAACTAAATCCTGTTTTGTCCGCGCTGAATGCCAGATTGATATTTACACATAAAGCATTCATGCTATGTTGGATAAAACGTCTCTGCCCCTTTAAGCATATGAGGCAGAAATTCCTGCTGGCTTACTCATTGCACGTGTGAGGGGATAAAAAAGGGGAAATGCGGAGCACAGGCTGTATGTGTGCAGGGCCATACAGAGAGCGCCTGTGTCTTATTTTACCATTCGGATTGATGTGTGGTCTATTCTTTGTTTGTCTGGAGTTGTTGTGGGTCCAGTTCACAGATAGAAGGAAGCTTTTAAATATTTAATGGACTTTCTGGAGCTTATCAGAGTCCTGTGGTTATAGGGACAGGAAACAGAACAGAGCTCAAATTCCAGACTTAGTGGTACGGTGCTTTCCTCGGGGCACACTCAGCGCCGTGACTCAGTGCCCACACATCCGTTGTTTCTACCAGGCATGAAGCACTTGCCTGCACTTTGATCCACTTTGCACAAAGCTGCAGCAGCGTTCCGGCGCTGGTACTGATGTTGATCAGACTCCTTTGAGTCCCGTCCTCCCTCAAACACCAGACAGATGATCACAGCCATCTTTTATCCTCTGGTCTCTTTTGTTCACCACATCTTCGTGGGAAAACAGGAGGGAGTTACCAGAACTCTCTGTGGTGAACACCTAAAGTCGGAAGGAGGCGCCGGCGTCTTCACTTCCCTTTCACCCTTCAGGCACTTTTATTTTAATATATTAGATGCATACCAAGTTGACTGCTCCATGCTTATCTTGTTTCTGTTTAAGGAACCATTACAAAACCAGTAACATGCTCTGCATTTTATCAGGAAAAAACTATTCATCATAGTCCTCCAACGTTTTAGTTTTTCAAAATCTAAA
The DNA here is from genome assembly GCA_006937965.1 of Callopanchax toddi. Taxonomy (NCBI): domain Eukaryota; kingdom Metazoa; phylum Chordata; class Actinopteri; order Cyprinodontiformes; family Nothobranchiidae; genus Callopanchax; species Callopanchax toddi. The sequence goes on from SSNR01000001.1 coordinate 684,589, forward strand.
GATGGGATTATTGCCACCAACACAATTAACGTTTCATTGATTCATTTATCGGTTTTAAAATAAAGAAATGGAACAAACTTCTATTCTGTCAAATCAAAAAACAACAAAGACAAAAAAAAGAACACTTCAATTCTGCTCAAACAGTTTTTAAACTATGAACTGAAACAAATCAGTTCCATGGAAACCTGTGGAAAATCCTAAAATACATAGGACAAATACTCAAACTTTATACTAAATGTTTGATTAAGATTAATGTATTATGTACCATCAACAGCTGAGTAACTGAAGATGAGTTTCTCCCTTGCCTAAACAAATAGTTATAAAACGGAGAACTTTGTGGTTTTCAATGGAGACAAATTTATTTGCACATAATGTGTCTTAAACTGAAATTTAACATAGGGATTTGATGACATTATCTTAAAAGATTTAAACATGATAATGATGAAGCTCATAGTCACCTGTAGGGGGCAGTCTTTCAAACTGAGAACAGAACATGTTTAATTGGGGATGTCCCGATACAGATATTGATATCGGCCCCCCCCAAAAAAAAGATACCAGATTATATCGGACTGCAAAATTCTCCGATATCAGCAGTCTGTCTTATAAGCAGGAATGGTAGTCATCCTTCTAGTTAACCAACTATTATTTGTTTTCTGCTCATTATTAGAGTTATGTGTATTTTGTTTGCACCGTTTTTTGTGGACACTAAGAGCAATGACCTCATTCTTTTGGGCAGTGTGTGAAACGTTGAACAATCAACTTGTAGCAGCTGGTCAATGAACAATATTTTGTTTTTATTTGTTTCTCATGTTCCTCAGCTGTTCCTCCCATTTGCTGACAGTAAAAAGTAACTGAAGTGACCTTGAATTAGTATTTTGCACTTTAAAAATATATATCTTTTTGCTTATTTGTTCACTTAAAATATTTTAAGGGACTTTAATTTATTATTTATTATTTGATTAATTTGTTATACATTATATTATATTATTTATGCCACCAATGGTTAATAAAAAATTAGTCGTTCTTTTCGTACTTACTGTCGTTGCTGGCTTTATTTCTCTGAGAAATATCACTTGAGCAAGCCTTGCAAACATTCCACACTACAAAATAGGTAACAGCATGTATGATTCATGCTGATATTATATCAGATTGATATCAGTATCGGTCAATACTGAAGGCTGCAATATCGGTATCGTATCGGAAGTGAAAAAGTTGTATCGGGACATCCCTATGTTTAATAGAGATTCACAGATCCAGCTTTTTCAGTCCCGATACCGATATTTGGGCTTTGTGTATCGGTCGATACCCAATATCCACTGATACTAATGCAAACACTAGTTTGCCACATTATTTCTCTGCTGATAATTAGGATAAAGTGTAGTGAATAATATCGGCTCCAGTGCTGGCCGATACAGCTAAGAGGCCTGGATGGGCACCGATATCCGATCCGGTATCGGTATCGGTGCATCCCTAATGTCTAACAGCTGTTTCCACCAGGACTGTTTTAGATGTGACACACTCTAAGCCTGATCACTGCTGAGGGTGTGTTCATGAAAGAAAGTGATGTTAAGATTGCTCGGTTATTATTTCTAGCTTTGTTTTCTCAATGTGACTTTACTGTGAGTTGATTTACACCTCATTATGTTAATTACCAGGCGCGATCATATGTTAGCATTAGCATCACTAGCACCCGTTGAAAAAAAGATAATTATCAGCTCTAGTTTTTGTTTCTTGTTTGTTTTAGGGTCCAAAAAGGGTTTTAAATAAAGGATGTAAAAAATAAAGGATGTATTTTTTTAAAAAATTGTTTTTTTTATTTAAAAATAAAAAAATAAAATAAAATAAACAAAAAACATTTTTTTTAAATAAAGGATGTATTTTTTAAATTAAAAAAAAATACTTTTAGGGTTTTAGGGTCATGTTCTAACATTGACTAATAGTATGGTTGTATTGTTCATTGACTTTTAGTGTAATTCTATATAGTTGATGTAAATAATTGTAATGAAGTCTTGACTGTGAATTCACTGTAAAAAAAAAGTGACATTTGATACCGACCCGAGCTGCTGGTGTTATTCTCTCGTGCAGATCTGCATGTGAAAGCCTTTTAGCCTTTAGCTGACTTGCTGACGTTAAAGCACATGAGTGCTGCGTCACATGATGTGCAGCAGCTGTCAATGTTGCCATGGTTACATTTTAATCTTGGACCCAAATCTTTGTTAAATTCTAAAAAAAATACTTTATATTTACCCCTAAAAAAATCACTTTATCGTTGTTTGTTTCCATTTTTTCCACCTCTGCACCCACTCTAGTTACTTCTCCTTCTTTGACATACGTGTCCCATATACTATAGGTCACTTTCATAAATAATATTTATGGAATTTGTTGGCAGCTGTCGTCATAAATCCACCTAAAACAGAACCCTTCTTCAGCGAGAACCCAGAACCTTTTAAAATTTGGGGAAAACACTGTTTGGTTACATACAGTTTTTATGCTCGATTGGTTTTATTGGTTGCCTTTCGACTTTCTCAAGAGGCCCTGGGTGAAATTCTTATTTTTTTGCCTCATGCTTTAATATGCTTGGAGTTTCTTGCAAATACAGAATTGTAAAATGTGACATTTGCCTCACTGCTCGAGCAGTGTGCGGCGAAAAGCCACAGACGCGTGTTGACCGCTGATGCCAATGGTGGCATCTTTCTCGGTGGAAATTAAACTTGCGAGCTTGCAAAGTTTTGCCAAGTCATGATGACACACAGTATGTGATTGTTCATGTATGAACAGCAGACCTTATTGTCCATTGATGGTCGGCTGTGTGAGTTTATCCGACTTGTGTCCTCTATGGCCCACAAAGGTCCCCTCTCAATGCATCTTTTCCGAGATTTGCTAAACTTGATTGACCAAAATAGGACGTATGTGTCTCGCTGCCAGCATCCCAAAGAGACTGACGGACACACTCAGACGCAGGCTTCCTTCGTTGTAGTCCCCTCCTGACAAATTTTCCTCTGCTTGCGCCCGGGCTGCATGTGTCCACTGTGACTGTGGATGTATGTAAGCCTGTGTAAGCATCAGCTCTGGGTGTAATGTGTTTGCAGCCCATGTGATGCCTGTTTGAGCCACCCAGCGCCTCTGGTAATAGGCTGCCTTCTGGCTGTGCAGTAAGGAAGCTGTGACTCATCCTTTTACTCTCACCACTCATTCATAAATCTGCATGAATACTACAACTTCTGTGCAACCTCCCCCCTCCCCGAAACCATTTCCATCCTTCATTCTCGTTGCTTTGAATGGCAGGAAAGATGAATGCTATCGTAGAGAAGTGAGAAAGAGGTGTCTGGCCTTGGCACCCAAACCGTCCCTCCTCCTTCCTGAATGTCCCAGCTCCGTTTCTCTCCGTAGAGCTCGGGCCGGAGCAGCCATTTACTCACAGCTTGGCTTGCCTTGGCAGAGGCTCCTGGGAGATAATGTGCCATGCCTGCGAGTAAGCTCTGAGAGCACGGGTTAATTCCACAGCGGAAAAAAAGAAATCTCCTGCTGACAAATCTCTCCTGCCGAAGCGAGGATGTACGCTGGCGTACTGCGGAGAGAGGAGAGTACCCTGCTCTGCCAGAATAGTTTGTCAGGTTCACTGGGGTCACAGAAACACTGCTCCTCTTTTTCTCCCAGTTGTGTGTGTGTGGTAAAGGGCATCAGAGCTACTCCCTCTATATATCCCTTCATGCATGGCTGAACTGCGTGTCCCGTTTAAAAAAAAAAAAAGACAACAATCCACTTACCGCGTTACACGACGTTTCTTGTTTTCAAGTGGTTGAAAGCGGCTCCTTCTTACAAAGGTTGCGTGTTGCTTAATCTTATATCAAGTGTTAGAAAGTACTAGTAGAATAATGAACAGTTACTGTATCCTGGAGCGGTTTAGCTACGGCTGAATCACAGTTTTAATGGTTGTGTTTGTGCATGCTTTTTTTCTGTGCACATCTAACTATAAAAGACATATCGAGCAGGCCTCAGCGTGCCAGCGGTGCTCTGCTGTCTGTTCTTCTTCGTAGCATGTGCACAATGAGGAGATGAAAGGGCATCATAAAATTACAAAGGAAACCTCATGAATTACACATCTAAATGAAATGCCTTTGACAACCACACGCTTCCCCTCAAATACCTTCTTTTTTTTATTCCCTTTATGCGAGCGGGAGGGCTCACAGTATATTTGCTCCAAGCAAGGTTTGGATCATGGCAGCTTTTTTTTTTTATAAGTTGTCCTTCGTGTTGCGTTGAATGTCAGCAGCTCATAAAATAATCAAACCCACTCAAATGCAGATAGAGTGGAGATTTTTGAGCAGAAGAAAGACTCGGAGCCTCCATTCATGACCCACTAGAAGTGTGTGGCAGCATGTTTACCTGATAGAGATCCTGGTGCCTGTTTTATTTTAATATTTCATTTTGTTTGAGATGCGTCAGGGCTGCGACCCTTTGGCCAGTAAAGGTGTTGTAACAAACAGATTTGCTAGTTTAATCTTAAAACTGCAGACAAAACGAATGATTATAAAAACAAGGAAAGGAAAAATAATATATTTGCATGATCTAAATTAAAGAGAAGAACTGCTGGTTGGAGAAGTGAAACATGTCTTGGTGGACTCAGCTGATCAGTGGTAGGAAGCTGCCTCTGTTATTATGGGATGCCTAAGTTTGCTTCACAATATAAATTTCACACTTTCTTTCATGATACGATGTTTACGGATGGATGCGGATGCTACAAACAGTCTAGATTTATCATCCTGCTGATGTCATAAATCGACCTTGACCTTGTGTGGTCCCTCCTCTTCCTCTGCTGATCCTGTTTGGGTGGGATCTCGGTGGGCAGGGCAGCTGTCAGCGCGCGGCCTAACAGGCACAGGTGTCTGGGTCTGCTCTGCCTTCTCCTGCCCTCTTGGCATGGCTCTCTTGGCAGACGAGCAGCTCCTTGGCTGCTCGCCTCAATGGGCCACTCCAACTCTGTAATCACCAGTTGGTGCTTTGTTAACATCGGGGTGGCCCCAGATGAATTATGGCTCTCGGCTTTGAAATATGGCTCCTCCTGTAGAGCAGTCCAACGGAGTGTGAAGTGTCGTTCAGAATCCTGTGGATGTCTCCTTCCTTTAGCCTTGGACATAAATACGACCTCATTCATGACATGTCTCATGGTGGCGATATGTCACCGGGTCAGCCCAGGGTCCCCTCACAATTGGCCACAGAGGAGCAAAGAGGAAGTGGGTCAAGCAGGAAGGTGGTTGGATGTCAAAAAGCTGTACAGCTGTATTGCAGCGGTTGGACAGCAGCTTGTTACTGTGTCAGATAAATTTAGAGGTCTCTGGAGCTCCCAGACGCAGCTCTGTCTCCGCTCGCTGCTGGAGGGGCGGGGAAGGCGGCGTCACCTGGGAGCTGCCTCTGTCCTCATTCATCCTCTCTAAACTGGCTAAAGATTTTGGCATCTGTGACGTAGCAGATGGGGTAAGGTAAAGTGAGCGGACAGCTTTGTCACTCCTGTCCCATAAGTCCACTGGGCTTGCCTGCATGACCACGCATTGCTGACTCTTAATAAGATCAGCAGAGAGATTTGTTGTTTTTGGCACAGGCTGGGTCTAGACAAAGAATAATGGTCGTTTTTATTTATTTATTTAGTACTGTAAGAACCACTAACATGCTTTAAATCTGGGTGAAATCTTGCAACAGCACGAGTCGAACCAAAACACAACCTCAGTAATAAAAATTCACATGCAAGTTGATCTCTTTGACCTATCAGGGGGTTTAAAAGGTATTTAGAGCCGAGACGACACACGGAGGAGTGACAGTCACTTTTGTCCTTGTTAGAAAAGTGAAGTGTGCAGACATCAGCTTGCTTAATGACCCACTGTCTGTGCATGGATTTTTTTTTATGTCTGAGTGTGTGTTTTTTTTTACACCCTCCAGTGTCGCCTGAGTTTTGCTGAAAGGAAAAGAAAAAGGAAAGAAAGGTTGATGCAGGGTAGGGAAAGGAGGTGCATTAGCACTCCTTTCATCTGCTCCATCCTCTCGTGTCTGATGAGAGCGCATTTGTTGATAAGCGTCCATAAAGTCTTTGAAGTCCCAGTCTGGACTCGCCCACCTTCAGACCGACCCCCCCACCCCCCCACGTTCTGCCATTAGTGCATCAGTTACAGAAAACAGGGCTTGTTTGCACTTGAATCAGGGTTTGTCTGTGGCTCCCTGATAAACAAGATGGACGCTGGCGTACAACATGTAAACATTTTCTTTGACATTCATTTTTTATTACTCATTTATTTGCGCAGGCCTTTGCTTGTGTTCTTGCTTCAGCTTTCATTTTGTTAATGTCCCTCCTTTTTAAAAAAAATAAATAAATAAAACACAGAGATGTTAAAACTGCACCACCCCATCAGGGCGAGGAATTAAATGCTAAGTTAGAGTTTTGACCCTTCTCGTAGAGGCTTGTTTTGTCCCATGTGTTGCTTGTTGTTAACCAGGTTTCCAGACCAGACTTGTACTTGCTTGTAAGAGGCTTGTTTTTACATTCCACCTTCCTCCCTCTATAATATATGGTATTATGTTTCAGCCCTTTTTCCTTTCCTGCTCCCGTCCTCCTCCACCTGTGTTTGGGGTAATGACACTGATGCATCCGTTTAGGGGGAAAAAAACCTGGAACTTTGTCCTGCTTTGACTTTCCCTTGCTGTTTTACCTCATACATCAGAACTGCCCGCCAAATGCTTGCATATCTTTCTGCAGCTTTACTGCATTTTTTTCTCTTTAGAATAATAAAAAGTCATTTGCATACATGATGTATTCTTCATGTATGCTTTTGTCTTTTTAATGCATTTGTCAGAAAAATACAAATTTGAGCCTGAATAGTTTTTTTTTGGTCCATATTTGCATCACAGACCTTTTTTTTTTTTCCTCTTTCAGAGCTCAAAACACAAAATACTGATTTATGGCACAGCCTTCATTCAACAGCGACGTTTCAGGGGGGAGGATTAACTCCAAACACTCAGCCTAGTGTTTAGGGTGGGTGTCAAAACTCTGCTGATGTGAAAATGAATCATGAGCAGGAAGGTGCATGAGCAGACATGTGTCATCGCCTCTCAGCTTATAATGCACAAACTGTTTAAACTGTATATCTGCATGCTTTCAGCCCACTCAGACACAAAGTAGAATCCATTCAGCTTGATGTTGTGTTGTGGCGCTGGTGAACATCAGTTGTTCATCTGCATGGTAGAATAGGTTCCTATGGCTCTAATTTATACTCTGTGTTAATCTGTGTTTGCCACCTGCAGCCCTGAATGATCTGCAATCAAACAAACGGAGCTGAGGTCATGCACATGCATTAATTAGTCCCTAATTCAGATGAAGATAAGAACATGTTATTATTCACACCTCAACAATATTTAACCGAGTAGGTACAAGGACCGCTGACTGATTACAAGCTTATCCATTAACCGCTTTGGCACAGTGGACCCATAAAGGTAGCGTGGATAGAACTGCACCTTCCCAGAGTTCTAATTGTTTTGCTTTTTTCAGAAGCTAAAATGAGAAATTGTTCCTCAATTATCTACATTTACGGGAACAAAAGCGGAAACAGAAGTGCAGGAAATCAAGTGTTTTCAAAGCAAAGGAAGTCAAACATTCATAATTGTTTTATGTTCCTTTGTTATCTATAGAACTGACCTTTATGTTTTTCTGTTTAAGGAAATTTAGCCAAATTTGAAGTATATTTCTGTGTTTTGGTGAAGGTTCTGAGTCATTCAGATCATGATAATCATAATGGATTCAAATGAAGGCAACTAGACGTCATTGGTTCTCATCCGAGGAGCTTTGTCAATTAATTTGCCATTTTAGAATTGACAAAACTCCTCGAAGCTCCTGCTTGTAAATAACCATAGAAACCATGCAAATAACCCTGTGATGAAAGATTGATTGCTAAAGTTTATACAGTAATGCCGTATAAAAAACCGCTATGAAATCCGGGACACTGGATCTGTTTTCGAATGGCAGCAGTCTGAGCTGCACAATATTTAAACCTGGATACGTGATTTAGTACGAGTAAAGATTTACCAAAGTGTAGGAGGACGTGACTAAAACAAACAAAAAGATGAATGCAGGTTGTGCAAAGCAAAGCTTTCTTTCCACTGCAGCACCACTGCAACGCATGGATAGCCTGGAGCTGTGATGCAGCATATATGTGTTTTAGTGAGTGATGTTAGCATGTGGCATTGACACTTTGTAATGTTGACATTTATACTGTAATGTTTATATCAAAGTCTTAATTTAAATGACCAGACTGGAGCAGGTGTGGTAAAACCTGAACTGGAGCCCAGAACAGGAGCTGGACTCACAGGAAGCTGATATTGATGGAAATAATTTTACTGATTTGTCAACCATCAAGTAGTCTTTAGTTGCAGATTTAATATGGATATTATCACAATTTATTGTGCAGCCCCTGTAATGATAGCCTTTGTGCTTAATTGCGCATGTAAACACTATTTCTACAAACTGAGGCTGTTCAGGGAGCTACCTTATGTGTGTGACTTTTAAACAGAAACAAGCATCTCTTTAATTTGTTTTTAAAACCACATAAAATTATCCCGTACTCTAAATTCAGAGGAAGACGTTTAATTTATGGACTCTGCTACCAAATGTGAACACTGTGTGCATCACTGAGCTGGAGAAAAGGGCGAAGCGACTTCGTTTTATCACTCAGGTGTGGAAAAGTCTGTGAATTGCAGCATAAGCACTGAAGAACCCTCGACTGACCTTGAAGTACAGCTAAGAGAGTGCCTGGTTCAGAGAGTGCACTTCTTTCAATTGTTATGGATTACAGCTAAAAATAAAACGTGTGTGTCTGATTTGTGTGAGAGCAGCCGCAGGACTCCTCTGTACAGGATGAAGGACAGTCATAAGTAGACGAGCTCTTGTAAAAGCTCCGATTATTAGCTGCTGGGGTTAGCATGAGGGGCACACAGACAAAATGGAGCTGCTGAACTCTGGGGTTTTTATGTGTAGCTGCAAGGCTATTAGCATTTAGTGCATCTGGTCATAAAAACTACCCAGCTGTGTACCTTCAGCTGGTGAAGAACTCAAGTATCATATAGAGAGTTAAAGCAGGATGATGCACTGGTTTGATATAAGCAGCTAATTAATAAAAATAATTGGTTCCATTTAGGATGGAGACTTTTTAGCTGCTGGAACTAAAGGATACATATATGCAGCCTTCTTTCTTGAATCATGATTATGTGTTTATTCTCCAGTCAGGCCACATAATACACCTAAACCCGGTGTGTTTTTTTTAAATTAGTTGAAGTAAAACACAATATCAAAGTGTTTTGTGATCTTAATGCTGCCATGGAGACAGACACCTCTGCATTCAGCACGCCACTTTGTGCCTGCGGGTGTCAGAAAACGCTACACACAAGCATGTGTTTATACTCTTGGCTCCGGAGCGGTGGGAGGAAGCGGCCTCTCGGGGCACGGCAAAGAAAGGCAGCGCCTCCGCTGCCTCTTTTTAAGCGCAACAACGGAGATGAATCTCTTGATTTATGGAGTGAGTATGAGCTGGGCGGGGCATGTCCTGCCAGACAGGCCGGCTACTGGTTGGAGAGAGGGATGGGGGGGTGGCGGGGGAGTCAGAAGTGAAAAGACTAAGCAGCTAAAGCCACATTTTGCAAATGTCCACGCAGCAGTAAGGGGACATCAAAACTCCACTAATCATCTCCACAAGGAGAGCAAGAATGCTTCTAAAAACACGAGCTTTAAAACTCAAATCCATCCTTAGATTTGATCTAAACTATACATGTGATTGTATTTTTGGGGGGGCTAAAATGTGGTGAGCGATGTGCTTTTATGTGACATTATTCCTTTTTTCTCTCCTTTTAAATGTTTTTCTCCTGTCAACTTGACACACCCATTCCAGGAATCTCTGGTGGTTTAAACTTTCTCATGTAAATACTTCAACTCTGAATGGCCCAAATTAAGTGCATCATAGCAGCAGACAGCTTGAGGACGGAGGCGACAGGCCACTTTGGAGATGGTTTTGCTGCGTGATGTTTTTCTGATGGCTCGACGGAGGAGGTCTGCGTGTGTGTGTGTGTGTGTGTGTGTGTGTGTGGAGGTGGAGTAGTGGGTGGGTGGAGGTGGGGCTAAAAGAAACAACAGCGACTGCTCTTTGGTGTGTCGCCTGTTCCCTGCCTCTTGGCAGTAAACTTGATCAGCAAAGGAAAATACATGCTCTGCCTTTACAATGCAGGTCTTTGTCTCTGTTCGGCGTCGGAACCATCAACTATTTTGGAAATAGTTTCCAGCCTATTAAAACGGTTCCAGACTGTGACTGTTGAACCAGTGAGTTTTCCAGTTAATTGCTTGGCATCCTTCCCCATCTTAGGTCTGTTGCGGGCATCTTCAGAGAGTGAAGGCTTTCTGTTTGAAATGTTTCCACCGTTGTGGCGTCCAATCATTCCACTTTCCTCCACGCTCTCTTCCTGTGAACTCCCCCCCCCCGCCCCTCCTTACTTTGATTGCCTGTGAGGATCATGAGCTTGTTCAAGTGTGGCCTCATACCCTCATCGCCCTGTGTCATTGTTCTGACTAAGCTGCTCTCTTCGGCAGAAATGAATTAGCCTTTTTATGCCAGTGGCCTCTCACAAATGACCATTAACAGTCTGTTAGTTTAGTTCGGACTCCATCTACGCTGAATCACAGCAATGCAGCGATCGTTGAGCCGTCGGACACTATCTGACGTGTGACCCTTTGAATTAGGAAGCCTCTTGTTTTCTAAATTGTTTATGGATTAGGACTTGCACCAAAAGCTTAATTAGATTTATTTGATGGAATATTACCTCGGTTGTGTTTATTCTAATCTGATTATCTGTCCCTGCTATCACTTGTGAATTGATTTCTTGGAGGTAATGGGGGCATGGCCTCTGTGTTATTAGATCCGGAGCTTTTCATTCCTCCCTGTTAACTGCTGTTTTCTTCTCTCTTTTTGCCTGTGACCGCTGACTAAAGTGAACACAACGCTTCTAATTGAGTTTTGTCAAGTGTTCTGCTTCATTAAAGTGACAGGAGAAAACGTCTTTACTGGAATACCTTTAGTGGCAGAAAAATGCAGCACTGGGAGTTTGATATAGCTCACAGGCTTGTTTTTTTCCAAGGTGTGAAGTATTTCCTTCTAGAGGCGTTTCAGGATCTGTTAGCTGGTTTCTTCGCCAAAACATAAAAAGTCACATAATTTGGTGTTTTTCACCCGAACCCAAACAAAGTTTGATCAACTCCAGAAAGGTTTCTCTCTCTGGTAATAAAATACTACATGAAAAACAAGGAGTGTTTGCTTCAGGTCGTTTGATCTGAATTTGATGCAAAATAAGATGTAAAACAGCTAAATGACAGGTCACAGTCCTGAAATACACACCAAACCCCTCAGAACCACTGTGGGAAAATTACTCATTGATAAACCAGTAAATGCACAAATGACCTGCCATAGCACATTTCAGAGTGTGTTTGATATAATTATATGATATAGCTGCTTTCCATACAGAAAGAGCTGCTTACTGATTAGGCTGGTTAGAACCAAACTGTTGGATCTTTAATCTTCAGCGTGCTGTTCTAAAGCAGCCGTTCGTGCTGTTTGATGTAGAGAGCCTTCAGTAACTCCCCTGCTTGCGTACCGTCGTGGCAGTTTTAAAAGCACGGCTACGTAAAACACGATGCTTCTTCAGGAGCGGTGGTCAGCATGTGACCAACAGATTTCTTGCATCTACTATACCCAAACCAAATATCAGTACTCTGAGGGTTTGGGCAGTATAAATATACCACTACTTGTATTTCAAAGACTAAAAAATGTCTAGAATTTCAAATGTTAAATTTTAGGCCTAAAAAAACGTATAAAAAAACGCCCAGATTATCGTCCAATGTCTAAAATTTAATTAGGTCAAGTCTAAAATTTTATTCCCGACAATTGTTGGTCAAATACGCTAAGTAAAACTCCGTATTCTGAAGTTTTTGTACTTTCTGATATCCGGAAGCCAGTTGGCGGTACCGCGAATCACATGAAGAAGAAGACCAGAAATGCTTAGTTAGCTCGCCAGACGGACAGTGTAGCTAGCGTGTTGTTCGCGGTCCTTGTTGGATATGTCGACTGCTTGTCGTTAAGATTTGGGAAAGTGCGTTTTCAACGCGGCATGGCTCGTCAATGGCGAGTTTTGCAGTTGGCAGGAAGCGGTCCCTGGTAATAAATTCGAAGCTCGCTGCAAGAGAAACCTCAAGTTGGGGACCTTGGGTGTAAAAGCGGTCGAATCCCACGCCAAGGCGGAGAAACATCGATTGACCATGAAAAGTCTTCAGTGAGCACAAGCCTTAACCGAGTTCTGTTCGCCACCCCAGCCGTCTTCATCTTCATCAGTAGCCGGTCCCTCCCAGCACACTACCACTTCGGCTAGTGACCTGCGGGCTACATTTGGGTCAAACAAAACATCTAAATCAGAGAGGTGCTGTGGATTCTTCATTCCATTACTAAACATTGAATGTTTAGTAATGGAATGAATGACATTTTTGGATTATTTGCCTTCCTATTTGTGTCTTCTTGGGCTACAATTTCATACAGAACGGTCTAAAATTGGTCTAAAAATGGTCTAAAAATGGTCTAAAATTGAACTTACTGAAACCTGCAAGAACCCTGTTTTACAAGTACTAGTACTGGACTGGTGTCAGGACATCCGTATTTATTATGTCTCAAAACTCAGCTTTATAATCCTACCTGCTAGGGCTTAGAGGTTATTTGTTTTAATGGTTTTAATCAACATTTTAAATAAATGTACTGTCAAAACTATGTTTATTGATTGTACTATTAGATTGTCCAATAGAGGCAGCATCCCAAAGATTAGAAGACAGCAGCTGGGGATCACTGGAGATTCTGTAATCCTCCAAATCCATAGTGATATTTTATTTCAAATTCTATTAAAGTATTGGGGGGAGTCTGTACAACATGAGGAAAGGAAGTTGATGTGATGAAAGAAACACGATGTAATGAGTTATGAGCTTTTACAGCTTTAGCAAACTGGGCTAACTTTTTAACCTGCCATAAAGGTCTGAAACATCAGGTATGTATCAGTTTTACTCATTCATATAATGTGGTAACCAAGGATATTATAAGTATGCATTTACTGGATAAAACTGCTAAAAGACAACACTGTAAGTCTGATCATAATTACATCCTTCACAATAAGAGCCCCTGGCAAAAACGTGCTTAACCTAAAAAAACGGAACGTGTGTGTCATGTTTTCGTCCTGCAGACTAATCATCCATACAGTATTTGTTCATGGATTGTACAATACACAAATAATATTAACTGACAAACTGATACCATTTCATCCTGACTGCATATCTTTTAATGTTCAAATCGCTCCATGAAATGCCGTTTTTCTTGAGTTATTTCTAGGGATGTGTAACGTTCTGTCTCTAGGCCAACATTAAGTTCATTTTAATGGGTCTCTTTCCAGCTGGCATCCTTGTTGAATTCTGGAGATTCCTCAGTTTATGAAAGAGATAAGAGACTGATAGGATGTCGGGGAGGGATGGGATGCCATGGAAAACCAGACAACGGGCAGATTCTGTGAAATGAGTCAGTTGTTATTGACTCAGGCTCCCTGCGTCTCGTGTATTGTCACAGTGTTGGTATTACACCCCCCCTCAGTGATGTCATGTCTGCCTCTTGAGATCGTTGGACTTAATGCCCGGTAGTTAGTCAAGGCCTGAGCAAAACACAGTGTTTTTGTAGGACACAGCATGTGGGAGGGTGGGGGTTCTTTTCACCGTCTGACCCTTGCAGGGGATCTGGAAGAATGCCTATTGTTTCCTCATAACTTGCTTTGTCTGATAAACTTTGGAGTTGTCTGAAAGCTGTCAGCAACTCTCCTTCCTTCCTCAACACTTCCCCATATATGATGGCCTTCTCCCTTTCCATTCGTGGGCGAGATTCTTACCAAAACAGGCGCTGAAGTGGAGGACAGCCTTACCTCAGCGGACAAAAAGGGGCTTAAGATGTCCCACTTTACCGCCTCTCATCATGTCCAGACCTGCACTTTCTCTGAAACCCATTTCTTTTCCCTGATGTTGTTTTGCTATTATCGTAGATATCACGAACAAGCCCTCGCACCTGATCATAAATTGCATAACATGTAATCCTGATTTGTGCACTTGTTTTCACGTTAGCCCTGATTTCTGGAGCTTGTGTTTGTGACCTCAGGCAGTCTGCAGGAATAGAGCCCAAAAAAAAGAACGAGTGACGGCGTGTGATCAGCTGACACGTCACCAGCAGCCGGCTAAGCTTCCCGAGAAAGATGTGTTTAGCCTTTAAAACCCCAACAAATAGGGTATTTTTAGAAAATTCACCCGCTTATTCCTCTTAATCGTGATTAGGCAGCGACAACACATCTATTATTTATTTAGATAATATTATTTAGTTGTTCTGTAAAGGCTTACGTGGGATCTTGTCTTACTTTTTCATTTTTTAGCTGAATTTCTGTACGTTTGGACAGGTTACAGTTCCACACATTAAGCATCGTGTGTGTGTGTGAGCTTGGCTATATGAAGTGTTGATGGTTTTGGTGTTTTGGAACAGCCCAGCTGTGTAGCAGTTGCTTTTTGGCTTGTTTGTCTGCATTCTTCCCTCACCTCAGAGATATGAGACCATGTCATGTGACTGTTCTAGTTATAGTTTCTCACACTCTGTTTTGTCTGTTTGCTGTTGTGATTGGTATAAATAGGAATAAAGAGAGGTGCATTACAGCAGCGTTCATCAACTGACCCATTAGCTAATTCAATCAGGCCTGCAAAGTATTAATCCTTGTGACCATGTTTGATTGTTTGTGCATGATTTTTAGCTTAAACATGAAACTTTTACAGAAAAGTTATAAAAAGAAAAAATCAAGTCAGAAAAAATAATATTCTAAAATGGTAAAAAAGGACAAATATTTTAAAAAAGTAAATACATTTATTTTTCAAAAGCTACAGAGAAGTGTCACTTTAACTCTTTAAAGGACGCTCACTGAAATACTTGGAATTTTCTTGTTTTTAAGGCTAATATAATTATTTTTATTCTATTTTATTCTAATTATTTATTTTACTTTTTATTGTTTGTACTTTAACTATAACAATAATCCTAATTCTTTTCAATATTAGACATTTTTGTATTCATCAGTAAATTTGCAACAAAAAAAGAAAATTACATAAAATCTTTGAAAAGTGAAAACAAAAACATTGCAAATGGCTCCTGGAATTTCATTGTAAATGGTGATGATAAAGTTCAGTTATCTGTTATCTAATAACTATATTCTGATCTCCTTTAATTGCCAGAAACATGGCTAGTTAATCGCTGCCTCATACCGTTTGTTTAGAATAAATTCTGGTCCATTTTATTGATGACCCCTAACTTGTAGTGTTATGTTGGATTCATCACTTGATTTAAACTCTTGGCCTGGAATAAGTCTCTTTTTGGCATTATGCTCAAATTGAGAGGTGCCCAAAAATTTTCTTTAAGTAGGAGTTCAACATATTTTTACTCAAGTAAAAGTAAAAAGTTGCTGTCCAAAAAATTCTTGAGTATGAGTAAAAAAGTATTTGGTAAAAAGTCTACTGAGTAGCCTAACATCCATCTGATTTTTTAAAAATTATGTCATCAGACATACAAATATAAAGTTTTGGGGAAATTCTTGTATCTTAAAGGCTAAAATGAAGAACACTGATAGCTACATACATAGCATGATGTCAAAACAGCAATTATTAAGCAGAAGAAACACTTTTCAAAGTATTTAAAAAAATATAATGTGGCTAAAAATCTAGCTAGGCAGCAATCTATGTAGCTAACTAGCTATGTCTAGCATTTGCGCAAGCTAGCTAGCTAGATAAAGATGGCTAGCTAGCTAGAAAACGAGTGTAGGAAAATAAAGCTGGTGCAGAAACAGATGGTCTCCTTTAATAAACTGTGTTGTTGTATTTTTGGTGTATTTTTGTTAATTTTTTTGCTTTTCTGTAAATTTACTTTCAGTAGGAGGAAGAGGATTCAGAGATTTTACGCAAGTAGGAGTAGCAATACTTAACAAAAATAATACTCAAGTAAGAGTAAAAATTACAGTGAAGTAAAACTACTCATAAAAGTACATTTAAAAAAAAGTTACTCAAGTAAATGTAACTGAGTAAATGTAACTAGTTACTACCCACTTCTGTAAATAAGTAGATTTATTCCCCAAATTTCAGCAAATATTTTGACTGAAACCCTTTCCAAGTTCCTGCTGGATTGTTTTGAAGTTTGTCTGTTTTGCTATCGATCAGATAGTAAGTAGGATGGATGCTTTAGAACCATTTTCCCTGTTTAAATCTGTAACTGGATTAAAGGTACCATCGGGAGAATGGTGCCATAATAATACAGCACTGCTGCAAAACACAAATTGCTGGCGTACCCTGCCTACACAGATCTCAGACATGGTGTGCATGCTGATGACAAAAAAAAAAATCCCTCTGAGATCTCCTAGAAGTAATGCATCACCATCGCACACCTGTGGTTGCTTTGACACAGGTATTCAATGCTCATAACATCACCACTTCACAGTTTATGCTCGCGTATACGAGGGGAAATATGTGCGGGTAAAAGAGTCGTAGAGGAGTGTCTACAACGAGCGGAGGAAACGGCTCGAGTCCTTTGGGCCTTCCCTGACAGCTGCAGCAATCTGAGAACACGGGGCTATACCTCGGATGGGAAGGGTGAGCGCAAGACCAAACACAGTCATGTGTTCATCTGACAAAGTGGGGTTAAGAGCCCACTGCCATGTCCTATTACGCATTTCATTTGTAAGAATAGACGCTGACTGCACAGGGACAAATTGTCCATCAAGAAGCAGTAACCGCTTTAGTCGTTGTACTCATTTGCAGACAAGTCCGCTTGCAGAGTTGTGGAGAATGACCCCAGCTAGCTCATGTATACCGTTCCATCCTGAGCACAAGGCAGATCCCAGAGCTTTCAGAGGCAATTTATGTAGTCATTCATCTCACTGCGCTATCTGGTTAACACCAAAGGATACGTGGGAGGAGAAGTAGGCACATGGATGGAGCGGGACTCTTATCAAACCCAGTGATACTGAGTGAGTGAGCTTGTATGAAGTAATGCAGTGCTGAGGCAAACACACAGTTGCAGGATACACACACACACACCTGCTGTAGCTCCATCCTGCTAACTCAAAGCTGCAGATTTTTAAACATGCATGTTTTGGTGAAACTTTTTTCTTTTACTAACGGGTTAAAATCAATGCTGCAATGAAACAGCAGCAGATATGAGGAGATTTTATTGCTCCGGTAAACTTGCATCTTGGAGGAGGAAGCTGTGTCTCTTCGTCCCCTGAGTTTCTAATGAGGGAAGCCAAGCTTTTCTGTTGTTGTTTGATTTTGGCCGTTGGAGCAGCAAAAGGGGAGGGGTGGCTGGATGTCTGAGAAGCTTTGCTTCTCCCTCCCTCAAGTGGATAGGCATGTGCACGCAAAGCAACTCTCTAGTCTGTCCTTAGTCAGACGGACATCTGGTCCAACAGGCTTAGGAACGAGTGGGCTGTCTGGTTCCTGACTTAAACCCATTAGGTCCATTTCTTACTGGTCAACAACTCAGAGTTCAGACTTGTTTTGACAGTTTTGTGGACTCGGGTCGAGCTTTGGGCTCTTTTGGTCAGTAAGTGGTGAGAGATCTTGCTAAGAGACCAGAGTTCATTTACATAATCATCTTCTGCCCTGTGTCAAAGTGTTTTCAGGTTAATGTGAGTGTCCGTGCTGTTGAGTGTGACAGGGTGTACTCTGAGGGTGCACCCCTCCTCTTCCTCTGCCATTCCCCTCCATCCATGTTGTTGTGTGGCTGTGTCGCGTTGCACGTAGGCCTTTGGAATGTCGAACTGTTCTCCGCTTCCCTCGTGGCGGGTGGCCTCAGCGGGAGGAGGTACCAGGTTTCAGGGGCAGCTCAGCAATTGCTGGAATGTGCTTCAGAAATGGCATTTTCTGTATTTAATGCAGAGAGCACGACTTCATTTTGTTTTGTTTTTCTTGCACTTTTGCAACATTCCTTCTAGCACTTCTCGTTCGGGCCAAACAGACAACATAGTCAGCTCCGAATCAGGATGTTATTTATTAGCTAATGTAATACAAGACCAGCAATGACTGTCTTTGTTTCCTGCTCTGGACGGAGAACAGAGAACACAACACTGTATTCACAATAAGCGCAAGGAACAGAGGAGATTATTGACTCGTATAAAAAACTGAATATATTCCCAGAACCTGCTTATCCAATCTGACATGATGGAATGAGTTTATTGCGCTCTCCTTTGCCATCTGTATCACTTTTCTTTAAATACAAGCCAGCAACTGCTGGTCAACCAGACAGTGCTATTTTATTTGAACACTGGCCTTACTGTGGGCATCGGGAATGCCTCAGAGTTATTTGAGAGCAGACATATAATTATACCATTAGGTTGACAGTGAGCGCTCGCTGCGAGACGCTAAAGTTTCATTTTGCTCGCTCTAATCAGAGCTGATCCTAGTTTCTGTTTTTAGGGAGGCTGCAAACAGCTTTGACATCCGGATCGTGCTCTGCTCCCCTCCTCATCCTCTCTCGCGTTCTCTACGTGAAGCCAACTCATGCAGGCGCCCGGTCAAAGCACACACACACACGCGCGCGTGCGCGCGCGCACTGACGTTACGCGGGCTGCTTGTGGGCTGACGTCGGTGTGCAAACTCAAGCCATATCAGAGGGGTGAACGGGGCCCCATCCAGCGCGGCTGCCTGGTAGCACAGTCCACAATGGCTCCTGTTCAGACCTCATGTCCCGCAGCCGCAAACAACACTTATGAGTGTGTGTGCCTTGCGTCAACCACTTCATGCCAACCATATCTAATGCAAAAGCAGATCAAGGGATCAGTGTGTCATTTCTGAGAATAGCCTTCCCTGTTTGTGTTTTCCTCACTGTGGACTGGATGCTAGCATTGGGCTAACAGAGCCAGATGTAGCAGATGTTCGACGTCTTTGGAAAAGATGAAGAGGAAGTCAAATAATTCTCTCCTTTAAGCCGTTTTGGGAATTTAGAGCTCTCTTTCCCCATCTTCTCTCATCTTGTCTCCCGACCGTACATCTGAAGTATTTCTGCTCTGAGCTCCATCATCTGTCCATGGATCTGCTAATAGATCAGTGGGTTTTCAGCTCACTGGGGGCCGGGTATCTGGTTACAGGGCTGTGAGGTGACCTCAGCCTGTCGGAGAACCAGAACCACCTCATGTTAGTGAAATAATGCAGTTTTCTGTGCGTAAACCATTTGTATTTCATGTAAATTTGCAATTTGCATTGTGTGAATTGGAGTTTTATTGACTTATTTTAAATCCACATGAGTTATTTGATAGATTTTTTTAACCAGGAAATCAAAATTTGCAACTTTCTTGTCCAATTCTGAAATATATTCATTTTATATACTTTTTAAAAAAAGGCTTTAAATTGAAAATTTGACCACAGCTCTGTCGATGTTAATCTAAAAATAAAGTTTCTCCACAGGAGCAGCTTTTGGAAATGAAATGTAAAAATGAAGAAACATTTTATACTCCAGACTTTTGTTGTTTTTTTTTGCATTTAAAATATTTAAAGTTCACCAGTTTGCTTTAAAAAATGATGAGGATAATATTCCTCCTTCCTACTCCAAATGTAACATTTTAAATTTCATCAATTAAAAACAATTCACATTTTAATAATAAATCCGACTATAGGACAAATATATATTTTGTCATCAACCATTATGATGACATTTCATCGCCGCTGAGGGAGAGCTGTCTTTTCTAGCGTGACCCGCTTTTTTCACCGGTCAGTCCGGTCAAGCGTAAAATGGCCAGACTCTGACCACCAGTCTGTTTTTCCACTCAGAAAACTCGATATGTGTTTGTTCACTTCAGGACTGAATATGATGTGTTGTTCTTGTGATGGATGGACACGTCGGTGCTGGGCGACACCACAGTAGCCGTTCCGTTGGATCCAGGCTGTCACCTTTTAGTCAAGTCCTTCCTCTAACATCTGGATCCAATAGGAGCAGCTTCCTTCTCTAAAGGAGGGACGCGTATAAATAGCCAGGCAGCCATAACCACACCAAGCGGCTCAGTCTGGATGTTAGTTCATTTGTTTACCGCCCCTCTTCAGCGCCACCAGTTAAGACGTGACCCCCTTGAGATCCCCCTCACCCTTCCTCCCGCGTCCCTCAACCCCCTCCTCTTTGATCGCCGGCTTGTGGTGCGACTGACGCATGCAGACTTTAACGCGCGTCCGCAGGGAAACGTGCCCGAGTGTGGAAAGTTTGAGTGGAACGAGGCCAGGAGTGAAAAGGAGGCGAGCGGAGGATGGCTGGTGGGTGGGCTGAGGGTGGCCTGCGTGGGCTGGGACTTGTGGGCAGAGGAGGGCGAATGCAATATCCTGGTTGTAGCTGAACAACTAAATGTGCCTCTGTGAGACGGGGAGGGATGGTAAACTAGCTCCGAGACAAAATAACATCAAGATATTCCTTTAAGTTCCCATTTATAAATCCTGACGCCAGTAGTTTACAAAGAGGCGTGGTCTGTTTAACCAAGCGGTGGCTGTTTTTTTTTCTTTCTTTTGTTTCTGCTGCCATATGTGTGTGTGTTTGTACGCCCTCAACTTAACACATGTCCCTTTTGTGTGGCTTATGTGCTCCTAGTGTAAACCATACAAGCCGAAGCTTTCCTGACCCCTGCAGGGGAGGAGGAGGAGGAAGATGAGGGATATTTGTGGTGTGTGTGTGTGTGTGTGTGTGTGTGTGTGTGTGTGTGTGTGTGTGTGTGTGTGTGTGTGTGTGTGTGTGTGTGCGTGCGTGCGTGCGTGCGTGCGTGCGTGCGTGCGTGTGTGTGTGTGTGCGTGTGTTTGTGAGGGACAGCTGCAGCTTTTGCTTGAGTGAGTTTTAATTTGTGTACAGCAGAAGACGCTGCACAGTGGAAACCTTATTGGGGGGCGGGGAGAGGCAGACGCACACACCTTTGTGACACTTATTGTTATTATTATGCTTCTTAAACACATATTACAAATTGTTTCTGTTTCGGAAAACGACAGCAAACATTCGCTTTGAAAGCTTGCCACGAGTGTGTGTGTGTGTGTGATGTGGTGAAACAGCAGAAACATTGAGGTTGTGTTTAAGGGATGGAACTCGAGAATGTCCCCGTACCCCTCCTGCTGGCCTCCGAGGAGGAGCCACCAGCTCTTGCTCCTGCCCCCCATCTGCTTTTTTTTTTTCTTTTTTTTTTAAAGCCAATCTTTTCCTTCCGTGCACCCACACGCAGCAAGGGTATCAGGTTTGTTTTGGACTGAAGTAAAAAGGAAGGGGACAGTGATGAGGTAAATTAGGACCAGACCAATTTGAACACATAGAAATGATTTTGCATGCAGAGAAAGGGGGTGGGGCGGAAGAAAAAAGAAAAAATCAGGGTAAACGAGTCCCTTCTGGCCCGTTGCTGCCCCTGACCCCATATCCATAAATGCCATGCCAGCAGCTGGAATTGTAAAGCAGCCATTTTATGAATGGGGGTGTGAGGGAGAGGAGGAAGGAAGAAGAGGGGAGGCGGGTCAGGTTATGTTTGGTGTGTGTGTGTGTGTGTGTGTGGGTGGGTAAGACGCCGCTCAGAGGCGCTTGTGGTGGAGTTGTGTGCGTTTTGTTCAGGACTCTGCTGAGACACGGTGCTGTCTGGAACAAAGACCAGCTTCTGGGCTGGGCTGGGCTTCCACCTGAGGCCGCCCCGGATCAGCCATCAGAATCAGGTGCAACAGAAACATCTTAACACATTCAGTTTGAGAGACTTCCGGATTTAAAATGTGCTCTCGTGTTGTCTCACCATGAAATGGACTCCTGTGATTTTAAAGTCCAAGAGGCTCGACAGGCCGGCTCACTTCAGTTTATTTACGCCGTTACTTCAGTAAATACCAGTTTTTGGCTAAAGCACCCAGGCTGTTTTCTTGGTGTTTGCAGGATTTTCCCCCTTATAACTGTTTCCAAGACAATACTGATCAGATCTGTTTTCCTCTATGAATTTTTCTGTAATTTTCCCCCTATCAGTCCCTCCCAGAGTGGCTCCCATCATGCATCTGTTTGCAGACTCTGATTTTAGTCCATTAAATATCAGACATTTTAACCATCTGTGCATCATTTATGTGATATGAATGAGGTCAAGGAGAGCGTACCCTCTAGTGTTTCTGTTATCCAGCGATCCGTTGGGTCGGCGCCATCAGTCAGTCAGTAAGTTATTCAGCGCAGGTCTGTAGGTAATGAGAGCTGACACAGAGTGACAGCGCGGACAGGAGGACATGCTGTCTCTGCAGCTCAGGCCCACGAGGACGTCCTTCCTGTTTGTTACTCATCACTTTGTACATTAACGCTGCTGCCGGTGACGCTGCTCACCTTTTCCTCGTCGGTGCTCTGGGAACGCTGGGTGACCTCACTTTGCACTCAGGTCACCTTGTTTCCGTTTTATTTTTCTTCAAGGTGCAAAACACACGTGTCTTTCTGCATGTGACGGGAACGTTCTCAGGCCAGTGATTGTCACGTTGTGCCAAAACACATGAATGACTTTTCAGTTTTATATCGTAAAAAATTGAGCAATCTTCAGATTTTTTCCCGTACTTTTATCTTTACTAACTTTTTTTTTTTTTTGCACATTTATATCAGGATATAGCAAATGTGTTCAATAAATGAAATAAATTTGTTGTGGTTTTACAATTTATGACCACAGTGTGAACAGAAGTGAGCGTTTATCACTGGAAACTTTGCGAATTAGAGGCTTGACCGTGGACATGCCTGTTTTCATTTTCGACCCAGATCTTCTGCTCATACCGCGACTCTGTGGGTTTTTGAAGTTTGCTAATTGGAAGCACTCTGATATGAGCCTCTGCTGCCTCTCCTAGCTTTCTGACATCCTTTACTGAGTCCTGGGAGGTTAAAACCGCTGATAACTGCTGTTCTACCAGAGGTTTTTTATTATAATCCGCATTTTTACATGTAAACTCAATGGGTTTTACACCGAATAACAAAGAAGTGGACAAAAACACATTCACAGTAATTAACTTGTTTAGTTTTGATGGTGGTGTCAGACAGCAGAACAGGACCAGAGAAGGCGAAGGATCACCAGAGAAACCTGATCAGGTTGTAGACGGGGAGCATTTCAGACATGGACTCCGGGCTAAAATCCATTAGGTGCTTGATGGACTGTTGGGAGGATTTTCAAAGTGATTCTTTATTGAACTGGGAGCTTCGGTACAGCAGGGATGTGGTCAAAGCTCCGTGTTTGAGGAACTGCATTTCAAATGATTGCTGCTCTTCTTTACAAATGACTAAAGTGAACTAATTTTCAATTTTTTTGAATCTCTGCACCAAATTTATTATCTATGTTTTGCTCCAAAGAATTCCTCCACTTATTTAACAGCAACACACACACACACACACTCCATATGAATGGGGTCAAGGTAAGAGTAGAAGTTAGCCATGGAGAAAAGAAAACCCAGAAGCGGTACTTTGATGGCTTTCTTTTGAGTGGTAGTTAAAGAATATGCTCTCCTGCTTCCTGTGTTTGCTGCTTCCTGCTGTGTGTGTGTGTGTGTGATTGATGACTCACTGATTGAGCAGCGTGCTCCTATTTTCTCTCTCAGCCAGCTATCTGTCCCCTAGCTGCTTGCAGCGATCCACCGCAACCTTAGAGTTGTTTGGAAGCGAACGAGCGAGGACGCAACGCTCGTGGCTGTTTAAGTGCGTCCTGGTGGAAATCGCTGATCTAGCAGGTGTGATTCGTATCCTCTCGTGGCGTCTTGTTGTTCATGTGGCTGTGCAACACAAAGCTTCACACTGATCACCTGTTGAAGTCATTTAAATTGGGATAACATGGGAATATTTTAACATTTCCACTCACAGATTATTTATTGCATTTGCCTTCTCAGCAAGACTTTATGTTATGCCCCCTGTTGGTGCGCTAGTCCTGTTGCAGCCTGCTGTATTGGAGATCTACAACAAAATGAGAAAATTCAAATGAAATAACGAGGAGGCATCTTTGTGATGCGGCGTCCTCTGAGCCTGAAGAGGAGAGTTGTCTGCAGCCATAAGGAGAAGACTTGCTGACGGCAGGCCCACTGTTTTTAAACTGTCTCTTTATGTCTCCCCTGACTGTGAGCGTGCCACAGACTTTTACAATAGAGCCCTTTGTTTGTTGGGGGTAGAAGGCGTGGGCATTTAGTTTCAATCATTTTTGGAAGTCTTATGTTTGACATGGAGGGGGCTTAGCGCTTCCTGTAGTTGGAGGCAGGCTTGTTCTTTGTGTCCAAGTCCCTGCCTTGCTACTGGTATTTGTCTTCTGTGACCTCCGTGTCGTTTCTTCAAGCATTCTAATTCCCTCTGTGCTCCCACAGGTGTGTGTTTTTTCCAGCGCGATGACGTGTTTACCTTCAGAACCAGCTGTCCTGTAGGTTTGAAGCGATTTAAAGCATTGCCTTTGCAGAGTTCTCACACACACATAAACAATAGAGCCGATCCTTCTCCATCTGTCCACCAGTTCCTTCACTTCCTAACCGCCGCCTCCTGCAGTGACATTTTACCTCTCCTATGCACTGACTCCTCCTTAATCCGACTAAGAGCTAATCTCTCATGGAGGGATGCGATCGTGGCCTGAACACTAGGTCTGATTGAGGCAGAGCACAGGAAGGTCAGCTGACATACACGCTTCTATATCCTCTCCTTAAAGCTCGGCTTCCGGCCTTTTTAGACACCGAGCTCCTTTGTACTTACTATACATGCTTAATCTCAATTGTCCTCTTTAAAATAAATTTATTTTGCAGTTTTATTTCCCATCTGTCATCAGATAATAGAGCCGTCATTTTACTACGCTCCTCACCTGACTCGTTTTAGTTGTAGAATCCATCATGTGGGAGAGAAAAGCTCACAGAGGGATAGATGGATGATAGATAAAGCTATGCCACATATTTTTCTTGTTTTGTCCTTCTTTGCTGATGCTGCTGAGGTTCCTGAAAGGGGCCAATTATTTGTGTGAGTGTGTGTGTGATGCTAAAACAGAGTGAAGGAGCCCGTAGAGAAAAAAAGGAGGAGGAAGAAGTGAACTCTCCACCCATTCTGGAGAGAGAAGGTGAAAAAAAAGGGGGAGACGGGACGATGATGTCACCCACAGCCAATAGGAAGTGTGGGTCGAGGACTGTTTGAGACCCGTCAGCTGTCCTGCTCCATCCACATCAACTGTTCTCCTTCCCTGCTGGTCCAAGTGAAGACAAACAAAAGTTTAGCCATCGCTTCATCGACCCCAGGTCTCCAATAAAATAAAGGTTTAATAAATAAAGAATAATCCGTGGTCTAGTTTCTGACCCGTCCACGTTCCACAGTCCGACTGACCTCAGCTCATCTGACACTGCAGTTGTTTTGCATCAGTCCCAAAACCAAATAAGGTAGAGCTCAGATCAGGGCCTGGAGTTTTTCACCCCTGTGGCGTCAACGCTCTGTGTGACTGTAGTGTTTGTGTTTGAGGGAGAATTGCGTCATGGTGAAATCTTATTAACACCAAAAGTGAGCTTGGAAATGAGAGGCTGTGTTTCTGTTGAGCCTGAATGAAACTTACCAAAGGTTGACGTAACCCTCAGTTTGCTCAAAGTCTTATTTAAACTCCAAGGCAGGGCTTTGTTCAGCTTTATTAAGGTGGTGTTGTTGTTACCCAATTACTAATGAGGATCAGTTCTGTACAGTTCCTTCCTTAACTTAAAGAATGCTAAGAGAGATGTCCGCTTGTAGCAGGTAGCTTCTCAGAACAGCCTCTGTTCTGAGACATAGCTGTTACATCCTACAGGACTGATGAGCTAACAGCTAATCAGACCAAAGTTCACAGTTGAATGAATGAATCTTTATTTCGAACATTTTTGAACAAGTTAACAAAAATAAAATATACAGTTATTATAGACATTAAAAGATAAAAACATCACAACAATCGCACACACAAAAAAGAAAAACTCCTTTTCAGTTTGAAATGGAGTAGGAGGAAGCTAATGCTTCTTAAATCCTAACCCCATCGTACTCATTTATTATATACAATACAAGTTTATATAATGTGCAAAATCAGAGATAAACAAAATAAATAAAAGAATAAAACTGATAAAAATGAAGTAAAATAAAAAATTGAAATGAAATAGAAAAATAGTAGCATTAAAATATAACTTTCATTGTTTTAATCTTTTTTTTTTTTCCCCACAGTTCATAGAGATGTTAAGTTTTAAACCTACACTAGTCCTTCCAGGTTTGACCCTGGATGAGCTACATTTTGCTGCTTCATGGTGATATTTATTGTATGCTTGTAAATAATTCTAGATTAGGTCGCTCATTAGTCCTGTAAACTCTATTTCTCCAAAAAAATGCTGTTCAGGAAGCTTGTAAGTTAGTAAATCTTTTAAAATTTTACATGGAAACTCATTCAAAGTGTCTGAAATCCCCTTAAGGTCTCTTTGCTCCTATATAATCTTTGTAATTAAAGGGTCAAATGAACTTGTATTTACAGTTTTTTTCTAAGATGATAAACTGTGGAACAAACACGAGTTTTGTGCAATAAAAGGAAAATCTAAAGTTTCTTGTGAAATAAAGCTGCACGCAGTTATCAGGCGGTTTTGTTTTTTTTAAATCCAGGCTCTCTAAATAAAAGAGAATAATCTGGATTCCTTGCTGTAACAGATTTTAAGTCTGGTTCTAACTTTGGAAAACAAACGAAGAGGAACCTCGACCTGAGAATGTTCTGTTCAGGCTCCATTTCTGTTTATATCCTAAAGAAAAAGAACGAGATGCACAGGAGAGATGAGCTGAACAAAAATATGTCTCTGTGTGTTCACATCCAAATCACATCCAAACAAAGATGTAAATGCAGCTTGTGCATGCAGAGCCACTCACTTGTTAGTTTCCATACATAAAATATAAAAATACGACAAACTGTTGCTGTGATTAATCAGGCTTGGAGCTTCCCTCCTTAAATGAAGGTTTTATTTTAAATCCAGACGTCGTGACGGCAGGGAGAACCAGACGACTCGCCAGGATGAAATCAGGCTAACATTTGTCTCAAAGTTGTACACGATCATCTACATAAATAGGCCTTGGCTTCAGAAGTGCTTCTATTCTGATGCTCTGATGATTAAAGACCGAGTTCGAGCAGAGGAGAAATGTTCAGTGGAGTAATGTGTGTGGTTGTCTTGCAGCATTTCTGTCAAACAATAAGTGAAAATGATGTTATGGTTGAAGTTCTGTGAGTTTAAATACTTAAAGGGACCAATCAGATCTTCTAAAGTGACTTTCTGTAAAGATGATGAACATTTAGCATGTTAGCTGCTTTAAATGGCTCTTTAAAATGTTGAGTTTGGAGGAATAGTTTAGCAAAAAGACCAAAAGATCATTTTAACAAGTCTGTTAATAAAACCGCAGGTTCCTTCTAAAGATATTAACCGAGTCTGCAGCACAAAGGAGAAAAAATAAAGTAGAAACTTGCCGGTTTATCTGCAGCGTTGATCATTAAAGACCATGACTGATGGCTAGAACACATATATGGAACTTTAAACTAGTTTAAAATCCATAGATTCTTCTCCTACTTTCATGATGTCGGGGGTTTGACACTCTAACTCAACTTCCCAACCAGTTACCGTGGTAACGGAGCAGCCAGCTGACGCAGCACTGCCAGGAATCGCGCTGAATTTAATGATGCAGGTATGAAGAATTGGGTATTTTTAAAACTTTTTTTTTTTAGTTTGAGGGAAAAGTGCTAAAGTTCTTTCCCAAGTCGCCTTATCTGTCGTCAGATCGTCACTCACCTCCTGGAATTAGCGACGTTTAAAAAACCTCACTGAACTGTGACCTGATAGAACCATAAAGCATGTTTCTGTAGTGATATTTGATTAGCATGTGTTATCCAACTTTGAGGTCACACGGCTTTTACTTTTAAAAAAAACCGACAGGCTCTATAAATGAAGTCAGAAAGTTGCAGGGAATTTTGCCGCGGAGACCTTCCTGTCTGCTGCGAACGAGTCTCACGGGAGACGATGAGGGACTCTGGGATTTCTGGACGACGAGAGGTCAGACCCATAAGTGATTTAGGAGTTCAGCCCGGCTCAGCTGTGAGGCTCTCCTCTGAAGGAGTGAAACAATAAATCTGTATCCTGTGATTTTATCTACTAAAGAATACAGACTTGAATGACCAGAATGTCAATTTAAATCCTAATTATTAGTTTATTTTGTAAGTTTTCAGTATTTTTGCCACATTTTCACCATTAAAACAATAATTCAGAAGGTTTTTAGCTCTTCTTTAAGTCGGCGTACCTGAGTTCTTTTTAGTGAGAACAATCAATCACCAACAAACCAACAACAGCAGCTGCAGATTGGGTCGAGCCCTGAGGGCAGAAGGAAGGAAGGCGCGCGTTTGTGTGTGTGTGTGTGTGTGTGTGTTGTTGTTGTTGTTGTGATTGAACGCAAGTAAGGGGAAATGCCACGCATGCCTGAACACACAGACCAGCACATAGTTGTGTGAAAAAAAAACACGTTGCTGCTTTTTAGAGGGCACAAGCGTGGAAGAGAAATGCTGGGACAGAGAGGATATGAGCTCACACACACAAACACACACACCTTTGTGCAGAGAGATTTAGTCGAGCTCATCTGACCCGGCTGTCCGCATGAGAAAATCACGTTGCTTTGCACCTTTTGAAACATTTAATCTTGCAGAACTTTTTTTTTCTCCAGGTGGACAAAATCATCCTTAAAGGTCTAAAAACACAAAAACACTGCTTGAGATTAGCTGTGGAGCCTGTAGCAGTAAGGCAGCGGCGGCGGAGTGTATGCGGTTTTCTTTTGGCTGTGAGTGAAGGAAGCATCTTCGCTCCAGCCGCTTGGGCTGATGTGGTTTAAACAAGTGTCTGGAGTGATCCGCTGGGGGCTCGGGGAGGGAGGATTGGGTTGCCGGATGAGGATGTGGAGCCACGCATCTCAGAGACCTGGTTTTAGGAGGGGAAGAAGGAGGTGGGGTTGTCAGCTTTTAGTTTTGGCTGCAGCAGCTCATGATGGGTTTGATGTCTGCTACTGTTCTCCTGCTCTGGGATTCGGTAACCCGACCTCAGCATTGGGCGGGAGGCTTTTTGTCCACCGTGCAGTGGATTACTGTATCGTGTAGCAGTTTGTTAAAGGATAGAGAAATAAATCTAATTTTGTTCTAATGGAGCCGAGAGCAAAAAACACCTCTCGGTTTCTGTTTGCAGGATTGTGACTTAAAGATGCATCATTTTGTTTCTAATCAGCTGCAATGTAACTCGTCTAAATCCACCGTTTCTACAGGTTCTAATTAACTAATGTTGGATGGAAAAAGTACTCATCATGTACAGGAATACAAACGCTTGTTGTGACACGAGCCGCTACCGCTCAAGGTTTTCTGTAACTTACCGTTTCTCAGAATCAGTGGAAAAGTCATGCTTAATCACCATGGTTACGACTCCCCCCTCCCAACGCCTGCTCAAGAGAGGACTTGTTTACCATCTCTGCTCCAGACTCAATAACATGTCAGTCATTAGGCTAAGAACCTCCCCCGCCTGCCTGCTATTGGTCCAAAAGAGAGCAACCAGTCTAACCCCTCCTCCTCCTCACAGACACACACACCTCCTCCCACAGTGAATAATGAATGCCTTCCCAACTGTCTGTCACGCTTCCCACTTATCTTCTATGACACTGAAAAAACATGCTGTGCTTTGATGTCAGGAGGAATGAAGCTTTTAATCTTCCATCAGACCATTTTTATGTTTGATTATGACTGACACGTGCGATGAGTTTGAAGAAAATAACACGGTTTTCCACATTTCTTATATTCTCACATCACACTCCCATCTTCTGAGGTGTCAGTGGTGTGCTGGCAGTCAACGCGTCACTAGTGTTCCAGTGTAAACAGTGTAGTAGTCGACTTAACACAACATGCTCTTGAGCAAACGGGACAGAACTGGAGCTCCGATAAGGAGCGCTGCAGGTCGTTTCCTCACCAGTGCTGCTATTTTATAGGTATTTTTACACTTAGAGAGTCAGGGGGATCTTTAGGATGTGATTTGATTCTGAGGTTTACGGTGCGACTATAACACGATCTTTAGACCCCATCTCACCTTCCCTCTGCGTTTGTACTTTTAAAGCCACAGATTAATTTACAATAACTTTTTGTTAATAAATCTAAAGTATTTCAGTTTTAAAAGATGTGTTTTAATGGCAAAAGTTCTCTTTTAGTCTCTAAAAAAAGGAGCCATGTTTTCCTTTATTTTATTGGTTATTTAATGGTTTACAGTGAGCCAGCAGATGAGGAACACTTTTTGACACAACACCGGTCTCGCTCAGCCATCTCCTTTATGTTTAACTATGGTGCAGGTGCACTATAAATTAATGTCATGTCATGACTCAGACTCCATGCTTATTTCACTCAGGCTGAACTTGTGTCTGTTCTTATGTTCTCCCCATACATTTTCCTCGTTTTAGAGTTCCGCCTTTTACGTTCCTCGACACTGCGTTATTAAATATCGTGAATAAAATGTCTGCATTGCATCTCATTAGAGGACGGATTATATCCTCTACCCCAAAAATCAGTTTGCTTTTTTTAGAGTTCATCATTTTATAATAAATGTCTTAATAGTTAATCATCAATGTAACTTTGCATGTAAACATAACAAAATAAATGAACTGCTTTTAAATTGAGATGTAAAGACATTCATATGTTCTGCTCTCTGTTGCATTACTGTGTTTTTAGGTGTGTAATAAACAGAAAGTTATGTTTTATGAAAGCTATAAACCGTTATTCCCATTCAGCGGGATCTCTCTCTCCGTTCAGGAGGATTTTATTTTTAGATTTCCAGAGACTCAAGAGAGGCCCTGTCACAGTTTCAGTTAAATCACAAATTAGTGTCCCAAAAAAAAAAGTTTTAAATGCTGTCAGTTTTAGTTCTTGGAAAGTATTTTGACTCGTCCAGAATTGTTAATAGGCAGGGCAGATATTTGCATTTTATAAAATATATCTAAATCAGAATTTGCTAACAAAACTTCAATTAGTGCA
>SSNR01000001.1:715816-731085 GCA_006937965.1 Callopanchax toddi
CCCCCCCCCCCCCCCCCCCCCCCACAGAGGTCCTAGTAGGTTCAGCCTGAGGTCAGACTGTACTAAATCTAAAGTACCAAGAACTACAGTATACCTCAGACTCTACAGCCTTACTATAAAAAAAAAAGGGAACTGGCAGGTTTTGGAGAATTGGGTTAAAAAAAGTAAAAAAAACATAAATGCACGGTTAAGGCTTAGAAATTGCATTTAGAAAAAAAATACTGATTTAAAAAAGACTTTTGTAACTGTATTTTTTAATATTTGGGACTAAAGTAGAGATGTGCCTTTATGCATAGCACCATATGATCAGGAAAATTGCTTTCTTTTAGGGAAAATTCTCCCTAACAGTTTGAATCGATCCATTTAGGTTGAAAAGCTAATAAGACCACTGAGCCCTTTTTAAATTCAAAGAATCCTCAAACAGAGCAGAGAATTACTAAAGCATATTAAATGCAAGCTCACATTGTGCTATTTATAGAAATATCCTGCCAATTCCTACTGTTTTTCTCTATTTCACTCCTCCTGTAATTATGCTTCTAGGTAAAAGTAGCTCTCAGGTTTTTTAGTATTTGTTGAATCCGTTTCAAAGGATTAACATTCTCTCCTTTGAATCCTCAATGGTCTCACACATTTTGCAAATTCTTCACATAGTCCTGCAAGTGGACAATACCTCTCAGGGTTTTAGGAGGATTGCGGCTCTAACGCTGCTGTATTTAATGGTTGTAGAGATGCTCCAGTGTTGAACGCTGTCTCATTTGGATGAAACGCAACCCGGCCGCTACTCGTGTTGCAGCGGGGACAGGCTAACGCTTGGGTTTGGTGTCTGACCTGGCTGTGTTTGCTCAGTGTAAGAGCTGGAGGGAGGGGAGTTGTGTAACTACTGTACGAGGAGAACAACATCATAAGCCTCCCTACCCCCACTTCCAGCAGTTGGATGTGTTTGACTCAGATTAGAGCGAAGGTTTCTGCTCCCACAGCTTGAGTCTGAGATCTGATTTTATACCGGCTGCTTAATGTGAACTTGAACGTGGTCTTCTGATGTTTATCCTCAGGCATGTCGGGCATCGTTCTCATAGAACAACACGGATGATGACGTCTTGTCTGAAGAGAAGCCCCTTGTTAGGAAGTCCCTTTCCTTTGAAGTGCTGGAAACCTATAATGACCTGCATAGCTGTGTGGAAATAGGCCTGCAATGGGAGCATCTATAA
The DNA here is from genome assembly GCA_006937965.1 of Callopanchax toddi. Classification (NCBI taxonomy): domain Eukaryota; kingdom Metazoa; phylum Chordata; class Actinopteri; order Cyprinodontiformes; family Nothobranchiidae; genus Callopanchax; species Callopanchax toddi. The sequence continues at coordinate 717,025 of SSNR01000001.1, forward strand.
ATAGGGGATTGTGATACCATGGGTTGTTTAGTCCTGCAGTGAAACCCGGTCGACATATATGGATTTAAGACAGCGACTCCCCCCCCCCCCTTGCGCCGCTCTCCTCTGGCAGAAGGTATGCATGTTTGGAATTTTTCCTCACTGAGGAATCTGCTAAAATGCTACAGAAAGAAAATGCATCCTTCAATAAAGCTCATTAGAGTTTGCCGTGGCTGCCCCCTTTTGGTAGGCTTCCAGGAAAATAAACCCTCGCTTGTGTTTCCCTACACCGTGCAACACTACTCTGCTTGTGCTAACCACACTGATGTCAGATAAGCATTTCCAATCGAATCCCAGCTGTTATCCCACAGAACCTGCGTGTGTTGACATTTGATGCTCCAGTTTTAAATAAAGATCTTTGCCTTATAGTTTGGACCAGATCCAGAATATTTGGGTAACGCTATTTGCGAAGTGCCTCAGAGCAACTCTACTCCCCGTGTGATAAAGTGTACATAGTGTGAAGCTTTATATAACACAGGAAGGGCCATTTAGCATAATACCCTACTTACTTGTGTCCATGTGAAAATTATCTTGCAGACAGAAACTGAATGGTGGTTTTATGTTCTGTCTTGAGTAAATTGCATTAAGCAAATATGATATCTCACCAGAGCTGCTGAATAAAATTCAATTTTAAAAGGAAACAGCCAGAGTAGACTTTCCTTTTTGTTGTAGAACCCCGAAGGAATTTCACCTCCTCTGCACCATTAGATTTGACTGAATGGCAAGTATCTGAGAAACTTTCAGGAGTGGGAGTGATCGCTTTTTTCCTTGTAAAGTAAAACTAGATTTGGCACTGTGTTGGTGTGGGTTTGTTCTGCAGAATTGCTGTGGTCCACCATCATGTTCTTAACCTGGACGTTTGGTAAAACAAGACAAATTCAATAAAAGGATTAATTTTCTCGATGAGATTTCAATTTAAGCTAAATATAGGGAGCAAAATGTGGGTTAATTTCTTTCTCCCCCTCGTCTTATGTCAGAATATCAGCTGAGAATCTGTTGAATTTAAACACACGGGGGTATCATTCTCTTTGAACACACTTCTTGCTTGCACATCAAGGTGGTTGCTAAGGAACCAGAAGTAGCATGCCATTACTTTTAGCCGCGTCTTGTGGAGAAATCTGTTTCATGGCAGTGAATTTTTATTACTAATAAAGGATTGTTCAGATCTTCTGAAGTGGGTTTTTGTGGAAATATGAATAAATAATATTGTATCTGCTTTAGAAAGTTCTTTAAACAACCTTCATTTGAAGAAACTAGCAAACAAATTGGTGAAGGTTCTCAGTCATCCAGGTCATGCTAATCCAAAAAGTGTTTTAAATAAAGGCAACTGGACTTTTTTGGTTCTTTGAAGATGTTTCACTTCTCATCGAGAAGCTTTGTCAATTCTGTCTGTAGCAAGGGAGAGTGAAGCTTATAAACTGTGGTTATAAGATAAGAGATAAGAGAGAGTTTATTGTCAATTCCTTCACATGTGCTACATACAAAGAAGTTGAAATTACGTTTCTCGCTGTCCCATGCGCAGACAAGATACAGGAAGGCACGGCAAGACAAGAACACATCGTAACAACTAGATCGGAGTAGATAAAGCGCAAGTGGCTTAGAGAAAAACATATTATATCTAATACTAAGAATGCTATTAGGAAACAAATACCGTAGAACAACCAATGTAGTAGAAATGTTTTTCAAGTAATTAGAATTTTTGTGCAGAGGCATTAGCATTGAACAGTCAGTGTGCACAATTTGCATCGTACATAGTAGAACTTTTTTTAAAATCTTCTTTTATCTGTGTTTCACCCCCCCTCCCCCCCTCCCTGCCCTGAGATGTTGTTGGCTATGTGTTGAACATGAGGATGAGAAGCGAAACATATTCAAAGAACCAAAGAAGTCCAGTCGCCTTTATTTAAAACACTTGGATTAGCTAACAAATTCACAAGCTAACAGCTGGTCTGAGGGTTTCTGGGACCAAAGTGGATTGTTGCTGCCCTAAAACAACTTTACTCAAAAAAAAAAAAAAAAAAAATCAAAATCACTGGTGAATGTAAACTCTATTTTATAAATTTGTGGTTATTCTGGCAGAAATATCATGAATATTCCTGTTGAAAGTATCCCAGGCTGTAGCTAAGTGCTACAGCTAGCTGCTGCTAGCTAGCTAGGTTATAGAACATTTTTCACATAATCTATCTGACACCATAAACTAAATAATCTCATACTAAATGTTAGAGGTTTACACATAGGCACAGTAATACAGCTTTCCAATTACTTTATTGAACAAGAGTTTTAAATGTCTGAAAATTAGCCGCTAGTTCATCACAGTTTGGCAGCAGCGTCTCTCCTAATGTAACTTTTACTTTGGGCAGAAGATTTCTTCCTGCTTCCAGAGACTCCGCCCACACTGAGTGACATCACCAGTGGTCTTTACTGTAGATAAATAACTGATAGGGCAGAAAAATTCACATTGTTCTCAGCCCTGTTTGGGTTAGCCGTTAGCTTCCAGACATTATTTGCTCATAATCTTTCTGCATAATTCATTCAGTAGATCACTAATAAGGCTTCAAAATCTACAGTCCATTGTCTGTGACACACTTTAGTGTTTATTCCAGGTGCTTTTGTTCTCTTGTCTGAAACTAGGACACCTCTATTTGCAGACTCAAGCTTACGTAGAGAGGAAACCCTTTGCTTTCTTTACTTTATTTAAGTTTTTTATTTTATTTTTAGAGCTTTTCTCTAAATAAGTGTCAGTCAATTTTAGCACAGTTAAAACAGGCTGTCCACTTTTCTTAATACTAAAACAAACGCTATTAACAGAACCAGCTAAGAAGTCTACAAACAAGCACTTCATTGTGCAGCACGCTGGGTATTTTTATGACTTCTGTCTTTATTTTCTGTGTCAAATCATAGATTTTAAATGACTTATTGTCTAGTAATGAAGACCGTATCATTAAAGATGTTGATTGTGAGATAAATCTGACACAGTGCACAGTTTATCAAATCTACAGTCTGTCCTGGGAAACAGGAAAGCGCTGCGTATTATTAGAAACATATTGTTTTGCATCTTGGTTTCTCAGTAATGCCCAGTAAACAGTGAAGAACTTCAAATAGTCCTCTTGCTCAAGCTTAATTTGAAACACCCCACATGCTTATCTTCTGTAGAGTTTCTCACAACCTGGAACCATGTGGTGGAATCTGATCTGCAGTGATGCTGGAAGGAAGAGAAGTGCAATCGCCTTTATTCCACTATTGTAGAATATTAACGAAGTGAGAAAACAGATTTTTGTTTTCTCAACTTTGTGTAGATTATTAATGCCGTGCTTTATTTGGAAGTTTTGGGCAATCTCATAGGAAATTAGGTTTGATGATATTTATTCGCTTGGGCGTTTTACTAAAAATATCTCCTGTTGACTTTTATCTCTGAACTAATTCAATGAGTTTTCTTTCTCTCTTTATTTGTTGATCATATTAAAACATGCCTGTACAAGCACGTTTATTTATACAAAACTTTCGACACTTTCCTGAGACTGACCTGTGTTCCTCTGTCCACCTCAGTGTGTCCGAAGCAGTGCAAGTTGGCGTGTACAGACAAGGGGGAGTGTTGCCACAGCCAGTGCCTGGGAAGCTGCACCGAACCCAACAACGACAAGGCCTGCTCGGCGTGCCTCCACTACAGCCACGAGGGTCGCTGCATGCCCGATTGTCCCCCAGGCACCTACAAGTTTGAAGGCTGGCGCTGCATCACCATAGATCTGTGTGCGCAGGTGCACCTGCCCAGCGACACTCACTTCGTCATCCACGGCGGGGAATGTATGCCCGACTGTCCCTCCGGTTTCACACGGAATGAGACTAATCGGTAAGGACGTAGACTTCAGACCTCGTTTGGGCTCCGGTTGTTTGGGGATGCCACGCGACGTGACACGGAGTACGAGCTTTACTGAAATAAATCATTCAAAGGTTTCTTAGGACTGCTCATCTTCAGTGTTCTGCATTTGAATGTGTGTGATCAGAACACTTGGTATTAGTTCCCAGTGAAATTTCTGTGCACAGATGTGTGTTTACACTTCAGATCCTTTAAAGCAGCTTGTATCCACTGTGCACTTATGCATAATGAATTCTTTTGCATAAGGTATCCTTGAGCTGAACTTCTCTTGACCTCTCTCTTCACACGTTCCTTTTCTTAAAGTAGGTCTCAACACAGGAAGTGCAAGAGGTTAAGAGCGTGCCGGACTATTAATGATTCATGTTTCGATCTCCCAGTGTATTCAGAGAAATGTGTTGAACTCCTACCACTGCTAGATTTTACAGATGAGTACTCAGACACTTGGGATAGAGACGCAGTAAAGTGTCTCCTGTCCATGTTTACCGTCAGTGCATTTTCTCCCTCTGATTCGTCTTGTCAAAACCCAAAGTTTGGCCTCAGATTCTCTCCTGCCGTGTGCGTTTTTGGCCAAACGACGCGTTTTGCCTCAGAGGTCGATGCAGTGAGTCACTCTCTCACGAAACGGTTCAGCTAAGGCCCCATAAAAGATTAAACTGTCCGTGTGAGAGGTGACCTTTTATCATGCTCTGAATTTATTTGCCTGAATTCTCTGGAATGTTTTTGAGTCGGGGAAAGACGATGAATTATTTCAGGGCGAGGTAGAAAACTTCACAAGGAGATATGTTGTTCTGTTTTTCCCCCTCTTTTCTAATAATTCTTTTATTGTCTGTGGATCTGCTGCATGCAGCATGCTGTGCACCGCTTGCAACGGTCTGTGTGACAAGTTCTGTCCGTCCCTCGCCATCGACTCCGTGGACGCCGCGCAGTCCCTGAAGGACTGCACTGTCATCGAAGGCAATTTGGACATCAACATCCGCAGTGGAAGTGAGTGAACAATCACGGTGTCTCACAATAGATTATGTACACCAGTAGCCCCCTGCCCTCAAACTAGTAAACAGAAGCCAACATAATATTTATATTCAATCCTCCAATGCAGCGTTTAGTAATGCTTCACCGCAGTATGTGACTCTTGACCGCCCTGAAAGCTGAGAGGCCTAGCGGACTAAGCTGGTGGGATGCAGATCCAGAGCTACAAATTTAAGATTATAGCTACCTTCCATACTCTAACTCAATTATCACATTATGCCATAATGGTGCTCAGTTGACAGAGTGGCTCAGAAGCTAATTTTCACTTGTAATATGGCTCATGCAGTTGAGTGCCTCATTTCATGCTTGCTTTAGGATGCACTCTGGGTATTATAGCAGCAGCAGAGGTCTGGAAAGTATTTCAGCATTTTCTTTCTCAGACTGCTTTATGCATCTTTGGTATTGTTCAAGTTTAGTGCGTCTCCTCTCCACAGATAACATCGCCTCAGAGCTGGAGACCTTCATGGGACTGATCGAGACGGTGACGGGCTACGTGAAGATTCGACACTCCCACGCACTCGGCTCGCTGTCCTTCCTCAAGAGCCTCCGCTACATCAATGGACAGGAGCTCATTGAGAAGTATGGCTCGTCTGTGTGCATGCGTGGAAGTGTACTTTAAAGTGATAGTTCAGACCTGTAGCTGCAGCTAGCGCTAATGGTGCAGCCTTGGATACTTTTTCTATACGTCTGCTGGAATAACTATGTAATGCAAAGTTGTTAGTACCTAAAATGAGTATGTCTTAAGAATATGGTGCATGCAGTTTCTGCTGGACGTCAAAGTGTGTATCTTTTAAAGTGTAATGAATTAGATTCCATTAATGTCTTCACTTCTTTATCAGTTGCAGTCTGAGATATGAGGGAGTTTTTCTGGGTATAGGGGTCATGGGAAAGCCTTTGCTTGTTCCTGTTATCGTTTCTCCCAGCGTTAGGTTTCACTCAGAGGAATGTTGTTGAGGATGACAGACATTCCCTTCTCTCTGAAGGTGCTCTGCTTGGACTGCTGGTGCTCAGACACTGTTTCTGCTTCATGTCTTATTTAGAGCTGATTGTCAAACAGACACACAACCCTGAGCCTACTTGGTGCACAAAGTCGCCATATAAAGCCTCTTTACTCGACGTGTTTTGGCTCAGCAAATAAAGACGTTCTGTGTAACGTGTTTGTGACCATCTGCTTGTCTTTTTCTGTTAGCATGTACTCGTTCTCCGCCTACAACAACCACAATCTGCAGTTGTTGTGGGACTGGAGCGAGCACAACCTGACCATTCGGGCCGGACGCCTCTTCTTCCGTGGAAACCCGAAGTTATGCATGTCTGAGATTCACACCATGTGGGACAAGACGGGCATAGGTGTGAAACCAGAGGAGGGCGATTTCCGCAACAATGGAGAAAAAGCCAGCTGTGAGTATTAGTTGAATTGGGTGGGTGCTAGGGGTTTTCTCACTTCAGTGTCTTTGTTTCATCCCTTTTTTCACTTAACAGCAAAAAAAAAAAAGTACCTTAAACTGAAGAAGTTAAAAGGAGGATAATAAACCGCTCTTAATTCTGAATATATGTCATACAGGGTTTGTTTTGTCATTGCAGGTGAAAGCCACATCTTGAAGTTTAGGTCAAACGTCACAACAAGTGAAACAATCAGGCTGACGTGGGAGCGCTATGAGGTCCCAGAGCACGGAGACCTCATCAGCTTCATAGTCTACTACAAAGAGTCGTAAGTTCTCAGAAATCACCTGAGTAATTCAAAATCTGACTGTACAAAAGTCTTAAAGAGCATATTTTAAGTTAGACACTCCCTTAAACAAATGTTTAGAGAAATATAATAGAAACTTTTTCTGAATAAAAATTTACAGAAATTCAGCTTATTTAGGCTCTTGGATTCGTTTTTGTGAGAATTGTCAATTTTTTCACCAAACCGGAAGTGACGACAGTTCAGGGAGACCGTTCGTTCTCTATATAGAAAACTGATCCACTGATCACTGCTTGTGACGAGCAAAACAAACCCCCAGAGTGCCGTTATTTTATTACTTTATTACTATAGTGAGCAGTTATTAAGATAAAAAAAAAAAAGATAAAAACAATCAGTCCTGTAAGGCTGTACCCTGTCGGTCCAGCTGTAGACCGTGACCCACCTCCTCACTCGGGTCTGGATAAAATACCAGCGTTTAGCACCAGGTTTTTGATCATCAGAGCTCCAAACATTGAGCTGCGTTCAGGTGGATTGTTAAGAAATGAAAGAGTTTATAAAAAGTTTCACAGGATGCAGCTAAACGGTTGGAGGCTGACCGAAACAGTGTTGGGTCAGGCTGGAAACCCCGCCGTGAAGCCCCTCTTGGTAGCCCCGCTGGGAACGGGAAGCCCCTCTGGAGAGCATCGCGGCATGGATTTACTGTACCCCGCCAGCCAGGTGAGGGTCAGACACCTGAAGGAAATGCTCTCATGAAATCGCTGATCGGTACCGGACTACGACCCACCACGAACCGTACCAAACCTGGCATGGAAACGAGACTCAAATCTCCCCGTTAGCTCCTGTTAGCTGCTGCATGCTAACAGCGGTTAGCTCTTGTTAGCTGCTGCGTGCTAACAGCGGTTCCGGTGAATGGATCGAAGTAACGGCGCCTGTTTAGAGTCACACTGAATGTTTTTCGTCGGTATGTGGGACTCCATCACATCCAGTCCTGGACTAGACCAGGACCGCCGGAGTTTTTTGTCTCCAAACAGAAGTCACCGTACCGGTAAGGAAGCCGTCCCGTTGTTGACTCAGTGTCCTGACAGACTGGCGATTGGCATTCATAAACATAATAATTTAGCATTTTTTATTAAAATGAATTCACACCGACTGGATTAAAGAGCGCTCTAACCTAAAACTAACAACTCATCGCCGACAGCGAGCAAGCAGCTGGCAGACTAGAGCGGTGCCAGTCTGAGATGTTAAAGTAGTTTAGCTTTAAAAAATCTACACAATGATTAAAACAAGCAACTGTTACACAAACTCCACACAACAAAGGGCTCAAATGATCAGATTTATGGGATTATTGATCGTACAGAGTGTTAAATTACCCTACAAATACTTTATTTATCTACATCTGACAACACTGTAAGCAGCGCCACCTAGCTAGGAGCTCCCTTAGCTGACGTCACAGGTCCACATATGAAAAAAAAAGCGTTTTTAGAAGCTTTGCAAAAAGGGGCACTTTGGACTAGAAAAATGGTTTAAAAAAATGTATTGTAAAACAAAATACCCTCAATAAACATTTCAAATAGTATTTTTGGACAGAGTTTTATCAGAATTAAAAAAAAAAAGAACTTAAAATATGCTCTTTAAATCTACAGATCTTTAGATTTGGTTTCCAAGCAACCAGGCCTTCCTGTGATCTGTGAAGGTGATCGTGATCAGTAGTTCTCCTCTTTAGAGGGTTTAGGGACTTTTGCTGCTTTTTTACTTGTTTTCAGTCCAAAACTTGACCAATTTCAGGAGAATGTTTTTAGTTTGAGTCACTTTAATCTGACCTATGAATCATTCAGGAGTAAAAAGACTCTTAAAGAAGTTGAGCAGAGCTGTATTGACGTCTTGGCAAAGAATCAGATCTTTATGCAAAACAACTCCCGCTTGTTTGTTCTCCACGTGTCTCCTTTACTCACAAAAACGGCACTGAAATGAGTGGAAAAAGCAGCCAAAACCCAAAGAAAAACTTTTTTTTAAAGTAAAACAGACTTATTTAGATCTTCATCCCAACGTTGCATTTCCCTAATTGTTGGGATCTTGAGTATCTTACCTGAATCTTTTGTAATAAATAATGTCAACATTGTATCATCGGAGTAATGTTCTCCAGGAGCTAGATCACGTTTTGTCGCCTTTACGTGAAGTCCTTCATGTTGTTGATTTCCAGACCTTTCCAGAACATCACCGAGTTTGACGGTCAAGACGGCTGCGGCTCAAACAGCTGGCACATGGTGGACGTGGACCTTCCTCCGGATGAAAGCACCGATCCGACATTTACTCTTCAACACCTGAAGCCCTGGACCCAGTATGCTATCTTTGTGAAGGCCACCACCCTGCAGGTCAAAGACAAGCACGTTTCTGGAGCGAAGACCGATATTATTTATATTCGCACACGCCCATCACGTACGTGATATCTCCGTTGTTTGTGTTAAATAACTAGCAGATTTAACACTAAGCGCACGTCATGGTTTTGTCCCTTTCAGTGCCGTCTGTGCCAAAAGATGCTCGTACGTACACCAACTCTTCCACCAGGCTGGTGGTGAAGTGGTCACCTCCAGCTTTTCCCAACGGCATCCTGAGTTACTACCTGGTGCGCTGGCAGCAGCAGCCAGAGGACCGGGAGCTCTACCAATACAACTACTGCTCTAAAGGTCTGCAGAACACGTAGATAAACAAAACACACGTTTGTTGTTTGAACTTTGTCACGGTCGGGCCTGAGGCTAGGCTTAGTTGAGCATAAATACAGAAAAAAACCAGGAAACACTCTGTTCTTCAATTATTCCACTGAATAAGCAAACACAATATGGTAATTATTAATCTGCCTTTGTTTTGCCTTTGGATAGATTTTGGGTTTTAGTGGGAGCTTTTTCCATTCTTAGTGCTTAACTTAGCTAACCAGCCTCAGATTATAGCCTCATATTTACATACACACAATATATTGAGATATGTGCATAAATTAGTATTCCTAAGGACAATAAATTCATCCTTTAATGCTTTAATATAACACGTTAAATGCCCTGTTAATGTAGATAACTGCCTTTTATTAGCATCTCTTTTGTTTTGTTTCTGCTTTTTTACATTTTTAATTTCAAACAGACCTGAAGGTTCCGATCCGGATCCCGGCGTCGGGGCTCACAGATGTGGAAGACAAAATGAAACCCACCAAGTCGGACCTGGCCGGGGAAAAGAAGGGTCCCTGCTGCGCGTGTCAGAAGACGGCTGAGGAGAAAGACCGGGAGAAGCACGACCGTTACTTCTTAAAAGTTTTTGAGAACTTTCTCCACAACGCCATCTTTCTGCCAAGGTACTGTAAAGTGCATCATCCTTAATTCTTTAAATTTCAATCTGAACTGCTTGTGTGGTAACAGAGATGTGAGGACAGGCGGCAATTTAGACAAACCCAGAAGAAAGGAATGATCTCTTAAGGTTTGTTGGGAAACATCAATAAAACCTGAATATAAAGTAAGCTCCTCAGACGAAAAACATACAAAAATCTGTTTCCTCGTGCACACCAGATAGTTTAGAGCGTTGCAGATGCACGAGAAACCACTCAAAAGATCCTCAGGCGTAGATAATATTTTTCTTGGGTGTGCAGTATTATCCCGGGCACACCAGAAAAGTTTTCTTTGGGTTTGATGTAATTTGCCGTAATTATATACCACATCATTTACCATATCTCATTAGATGCTCTTCTGGAGTTTGGTGCACACCAAATAGTTTCCCACAGAATTATTTCCTGTGAGCACCAGAAACCAACAGGCTTTTCTTGAGTGGTTGCAATACTTAGTCGTGTGTAGAAGAATGGTATTCTTCTTTCAGGGGTTCTTTAATTAATAATCCAAAATGAAGTTATATCTGTTCTCAGGCTGTTTAATCAGTAAAGCTGTAGCTGTAGGCGAGGGTCAGGTCTGTGGCCTTTTTTTAACCCAAAGTCCAGGGTTTCGACCCGGATTCAGAGGAGAGAGGGTTCACAAAAACAGAAAGCAAAAGCACAGGAAGTGTTTCCCATTTTGCTCCCTCCCTCCCCGGCTCACACTTCACTCTACACCTCCTCTTGCAGCTCTTTTTGTTGATTCGTTTTTCCTGAAGTGAGACAGCTGCCAGGAAATGTACAGTGAATCCATCTGGAGTTTAAATGAACGAGTCTTGCCAGCAGCAGCAGACAAACAGAAAAGAAAGAAGGCAGATCTCCGGCTGTAGTAGTGCACTGCAGAAGCTGTCATCACCTGACAGGAGCATTAAGTTACTATAATCATCTGTTTTTGTTGGGAATGATGGAAAAAAATATAGAGACGTTGATGCAGATTTCCTTTACGTTTCTCTGGGAATGCGCTCATTGTCCGTGCAAAACCTTTCACTCCTGCTGATGTGCTTTTACGACATGTCAGTGAGTTTAATGAATCTGTCTTTTTGCTCTGGGCTGGAGGAGAAGGTTTGCTTATAGTTATGGTTTATTGTAAGCAGTAACTCAAGTGCCGGGCTTTGCTGTTTGCACCAGACACAAATGTCAGAGAAGAACGTCGACATGGTTTTCCCACGATGTGTGTGTTTGTGTCCATACACTCCTCCCTAAGTCTGCTTATAGACAAGAGTCCATACTTAGCCTCAGTTGTTTTAGTTTATTCTTGGATTCCAACCCTTTTTATTGTTTTTTGCCTCATTTAGATTAAATATCTTCGATAGTTTTGGATTATTGGTTTAAAAACAAAATGCATCATGTTCTGAACGTTTGTCCGCTTTTATTCTGGTATTTATTACATTTTTAGAACAAAGTAATCAACTATTTGTGGATAAAATCACTTGACCGTTTTAAAACTGGTAATATTCCTCCCAGTTTTTCTGCTCGGGGTAGATTCTCCTTCCTGTATCTTTGCTGACAACAGCGCAGGTCTCACAGGTGGACCCGTCGCCTCGCGGGCGTCTCTTTTACAACTCCTGGCGCTACATTCACAGTTGTCACCACCTCTCCCTCCTCAGTAATGACGATGTGCAGTTCCAGGAGCCTCTGCAGCTTATCTTCTGAATTCTGATACCAAGTGCCAAAATACACCAGTGGCCCGTGTTTGACAGCTGAACATTTACCGTCCTGATTAGAGCCTTTGAAGTTTCTCTGTCCGGACGATTTCCAGTCAACTCCTTTTATTGTTGATTAAAACAAACTAGTTTATTTCCCCCCTTTTGTTTTATTTTTTTGTAATGTGGAAAAAAAGTGTCTCTTTATTTTCTGTCTTTCTGTCTGTCCACTTTGCGATGATCCGTCTGACCTCATTCTTTTACACAACACCACTGGGAGTGCTGTGCAGCATCTGGACTCATGACAGCCACACACACACACACACACACATATATAAAACACAAAATATCTGCTCACTCCTTAACCTGCTTTTGCTTAACTTTTCCTTATCCCTCTGCGTTTCAGACCTGCAGACCGTCGACGCAGAGACGTTTTTGCTGTCGCAAACAACACTCTGTTTCAGGAGGGAAGTCAGGGAAATACGTCCCTCGGTCCTGGAGATAACAGTACAGATGGCGTTCCTCCTGTCGTAGAGTACGCCTTCTCAGATGACAAAACCCTAGCGGAACATTTAGAGATCCCCGGGCTGCGGCCGTTCACCGTCTACCGTATTGAGATCCATGCCTGCAACGAGGAGGTGGGCTACGACTGCAGCGTCGGAGCGTTCGTCTTCTCCAGGACTAAACCCGCCGGTGCGCAACGCCGCAACTTGGACGTGATATTTGATGGAAATTTGGTGCAAAAGGAAGTTCTGATGTTGTTTGTGTTACTGTGTGTGTGTTTGGCAGCCAAGGCAGACGACATTCCTGGAAAGATTGTTTATGAGAGGAGTGACAAGACTGAGGGGTGTGTGGTTCTGCACTGGCCGGAGCCCATCATGCCTAACGGACTTATTCTGATGTATGAGATCAAATACCGTCTGGGGACTGAGGTGAGCCTGCCAGGGTTTAATTATAGGTCTGTAAAGGTAGTGTGATGTCTATGATTGTATTCATAATATAGACATCTAGTCAACATATTTAGTGCACTAACAGATGGTGCAGATTGTGCCCTTAAATGCACAAGTTGCACCACAATCCAGCAGAGTTGCAGCAAATTATTTTTACAAATGAAGCTCAGAGTAAATGATCGTAAAAACCAACTTATAGTCTGAAATGTTGAACCGGTAAATCATCCTACGTTACATACAAGTTAGGAGTTATATTCCTATGAATATATGTGAGAAAGAAAACATGGTTTGCACTGGGTGATTGTTGTGTATTTCTTCTCCTGCAGCCTGAGAAGCACAGCTGCGTGTCGCGGCAGCAGTACCGTCAGTACAAAGGGGCTCGCCTGACCAACCTGAGTCCAGGGAACTACTCTGCTCGCGTTCGCGCCACGTCACTGGCAGGAAACGGCTCGTGGACGGAGAGCGTCTCCTTCTACGTGCCTCCACCTAAACGTAGCGCGGCCTTTCTTCTCTATTAAGTCACACGTTGAAGCATTTTAATGTACGTGCTGAGTCGTCTGATTTGTCTCGCAGGTGATGACGGTGTCACGCTCTACTTGGTCATCATACTTCCCATCATAGCGACGCTTTTCATCGCCAGCCTCACCACCATTTTCTTCTTTATCAACAAAAAGAGGCAAGCTTCCACTGACTCGATTAAGCTGCCGTCGTCATGAAGCTTAACGACAAGTGTAATGTTATTTAGAGTTAATAGGTGTTTTCATTATCGTGGCTCTTTGGGGAAGCGTAGACGTCCCGTTGAGAACTGAATATTGCATCCAGAATCAGAGCTACCTGTCAGCTCACTCAGGCGGGTTTGTGTTTACAGGAACAACAACAGACTCGGGAATGGAGTTCTTTATGCATCTGTCAACCCGGAGTACATCAGCGCTGCTGAAAGTAGGAACAATAACTATCGTCTCTGTTGTGCTTTGCCGCTCTGTTTTGATGTTTTTGGGATGAGCTGTTGTCTCTGCTGCCCCAGTGTACACGCCGGACGAGTGGGAGGTAGCCAGAGAGAAGATCACCATGCACAGGGAGCTGGGCCAGGGCTCCTTCGGCATGGTGTACGAAGGCATCGCTAAAGGCGTCGTCAAGGACGAACCCGAGACGCGGGTGGCCATCAAAACCGTCAACGAGTCGGCCAGCATGAGGGAGCGGATCGAGTTTTTGAACGAGGCGTCCGTCATGAAGGAGTTCAACTGTCACCACGTGGTAAGACGGGAACGTGGATGAGGAAAAACACCACGCGGCCAAAAAAACAAACAGGAATAGATTTGGAATAATTTTGTTGCTCCTGAATTAATCTGCATGAACTCAGAGAGCTCCAGCAGGCCGTTTAGATTTTTGCTCAGGCAGCTTCAGCCTGAGGCAGGACAACCCCCCCCCCCCCCCCCCCCCCCCCC
>SSNR01000001.1:731095-742091 GCA_006937965.1 Callopanchax toddi
GACAACCCCCCCCCCCCCCCCCGGAGCTTCTGTACATTCTCACATCAATGTAATCACGGCCTCATTAACTACGTTAAACAGACGCGGTAAAGATTTCCCTTTAGGAAGCTGCTGCAGAATGCAAATGCTTTAATTATTTAATTCTCTTTGAATAATCCAAAGGAAAGAGATTTTTTGTTTTTGCAATCTTCAAAGCGAGTGAAACTAAATGTTTTCTAGTACAAATATAAGATGAGTGTTTTCATTAGTTTTCCCTTGTGTGCGTCTTAATTGACTCTCTGAACTGCAGGATGTACAGTTTGATTAGTTTTGTAATTTTATATTAGCATCAGATAAAAACACGTTTCATTCAGAGAGACAGGATAGGTCTCAGATTTATTGCCTGCTGCTGAAATGCGAGTTATAATGTTTTTGCCCGTGTCTGAACCACTGAATGGATTGTAAAACCCTCAGGAGGTCGTCTGATTAGGTTTTGGAGTCGTTCTGGTTAAAGATGGCCACCATTAGAAAAAATAGCCGCAGCTCAGTCAGTTTTACAGATCATGAGCTAAAATTGAACGTGGTAGTAGCTGAGAGTCGTTCACAACCACCTTTCTGTTCCTTCCTAATTTAACTTGAGAGATGACAGCTGTGAGATTATAATAACTTTTAGATTTACATGACAGCATGCATAATAGATCTCTCTGTATGGATTAGAGCTGCTGATTTCTGATCTTGTTTTGTTGCTGCTGCAGGTGCGTCTGCTGGGCGTGGTCTCTCAGGGACAGCCGACCTTGGTGATTATGGAGCTGATGACGCGTGGAGATCTGAAGAGCCACCTGCGCTCACTACGCAACGAGGTGAGCAGCTGAAGCGCATACGTCTTCAGATGTGCTGTGTGAAATACAGCGAAAACGGTAAAAAGTTCACGACTCATCATCCTTCCACAGAACTCCAACACTCAGGTCCTCCCCCCGCTGAAGAAGATGATCCAGATGGCGGGGGAAATCGCCGACGGTATGGCTTACCTGAACGCCAACAAATTTGTCCACAGAGACCTGGCTGCCAGGAACTGCATGGTAACAGAGGACTTCACGGTGAAGATCGGAGGTGGGTCCGTTTAGCGTTTGCTGACTTTGGCCCGTCCAAGTTGGCCCCGTGCAAAACCTGCTCTGCTGGCCGTGAAAATAACTGTTAGGATTTCAGCGAGTTCCTTCAGGCGGTGGGGTTTTAATGTAGATGGACAGAGAGGAGGGAGGACGTGAGGGGAATACACGAGCTCTCAGGAGCCTCCTCTCCCACACACAGTGAGCGATACTTACTGGCTTCCCCGGTTTGTTCTTTTGTTCTTTTTTTTTTTTTTTTCTCCTTCAGATTTTGGCATGACCAGAGATATTTATGAGACGGATTACTACAGAAAAGGAGGGAAGGGCCTGCTGCCTGTTCGCTGGATGTCTCCAGAGTCACTGAAAGATGGCGTCTTCACTACAATGTCCGACGTCTGGTATGAGAAAACATTGCTTACACTCAAACAAACCTGCATTAAACATGTATTAACCTGCTTCAATGAAGGGGGGGGTGGACTTGCTGCATATTTTGTCTTTGAGCGTGATGATACTCCAAAACAATTCACACTGTGGGGTCACAACTGTGCAGATCAGGCCTTTCCCTCAGTGGTTTCTACTGATCTTTGCAAAACTCCTACAACTTTATTTGGAATTTCCTATTTTTTTGACAAAGCAGCCTTCAGATATGACTCTTTTTATTTACTATTAGCTCTAGTCTCGCTGTTTTCTAGCTCCCTTACAAGTTTTTGTTCCCAGCGTAAAATGTCCTACGGGTTCGTTCCTAACAGCAGGTTCAAACTGCTCCAGATGTTCACAAATGAGAGGCTGCAGTGCCAGCAGAAACCCACCTTCACATGTAGAGCTCTACATCCTCCCCTTTGATGTCGAAGTATGTCCTCTTTGATGTGAAACTTTAAACTGAGTGTGGGTTTCATGAGTTGGTGAGTTTGAATGTGTTGATCAGAGATCTTTTTATAGGGTTTTGTAATCAGGCTGTTTTTAAGATTAATGTCTAAACAGAAAGCGAACATGGGTAAATAAATACTGTGGTCAGTTAGTCCAATAAAACATTGTTTTTTCTTCCAGAAATAGTTTAGTATTAATGTCACTGGCAGGCAGCCCGAGGTCCAAATGTTTATTGTAAATAAAACTGTCCTACAATGAAAAGCTCTCTGAATTAGGTCCAGATTTGCCTGTTGGTGTGTTTTTTTACATGCAGGCGTCACAAATCTTCTTAAAACTGGAAACATTCTGCAATGAGCAGAGCGTGCAGGAGGGAGGACTCCATGCTGCAAAGACACAGAAGAAAATCTCTTTTTTTTTTGTTTGCAGCATCTCAATAATGGTGGATTAAACTCCCCTTTTTTTTTAATAGTTTTAGCTGTTTACACGTCAATCCCAACACTGAATGCATTTAGACTTATTTTTATTATCTCAAACAAATAGAAAGCAATATAACAGCATGAAGAATAAAACAGAGTCAGCAACTGTTGGGGGATTACTAGAAAGCTTTAGGACTGCTGTGCTGAATGAGCATTTTCTACTAAAAATAACAACTATAGTCATTCAGAAGTGTGTTTTTTTTGTCTCTCTGAGGTTATTTTTGCGTAATTTTTACCTGTTTTTTGCTGTAAGAACAACAATGGTTCAAGTAGAGATCAAAACTCATGACCTTTGTATTTAATGCGTATGTTCTTACATTCTGAGGTTATTTAAAGTATAAATATCCTCAGCGTATCATGTTTTATTGACTAATATATGGAAAGTTCTATATTTAAAGTTGGTCAGAATCCTATATATGCAGATGCACATTAGAGGCACTAATTGCTGTTACATATGTTGCTCTTATGTACATGAATGATCACATTACATGAAGCGCAGATTCATGTTTAAATCCCGCTGAGGGAAGTTCAGACGTATAACCTTCTTGTCTTCTTGTCTGCTGCAGGTCGTTTGGTGTTGTATTGTGGGAGATTGCCACCTTAGCAGAGCAGCCTTACCAGGGAATGTCCAACGAACAAGTGCTGCGCTTCGTCATGGAAGGAGGACTCCTGGACAAACCTGACAACTGCCCAGACATGCTGTGAGTCTCTATGATAGAAGAATGTATTGTCCCACGCAGCCGCTGCCATGCAACTCAGTTTTTTTCCTCATTAATACTTTGCCATGTGTCTATTTTAGGTGTAAGCGATATCATGTGTGTATGCTAAACTAGAGCTGGGATGAGGGCTGACATTAACGTCACCGGTTAAATGCAGTCAGCTGACGACACGGCTCCGGCTGGCAGCGAGCGGCCTCCTCACTCGTCAGCGTCGGCCAATAGAAGCGACACCACAACCCGTGTGTGAAAATGCCCCTCATTCCTACTGTGGGAACGAATAAGAGGGAGGGAGATGGTGTCTCGCCATCTACGGCAACACGCAATAAAAAAAACCCAGCCTTATTCATTAATGGAACGCCTCTGGTAGCTGGAAAACAGAAAACATCCTTCTTGTGAAGAGCAGCATGCAAATATCTCTCCTCTCCTTCTCTGACCTCAATATGAAGGCATCCTCCCCTCCCACTCTACATGGCTGACCTCACCTTAGAAAGAGCGCGAGCAGAACAAAAAATAGGGCCGAGTGTTGTGCAGACACAAACCTCGGGTTTCTATGGCAGCCTGACAGTTTTGTCCTGATTACAGGAGTGTGTGGATTGTGTTACAGAGGTGGTGGAGGGGTGGGGGCTTAGCCTGTTTGAGCTGCTGTGTTGTGGATGGGCGCCTGTCTTGCAGCGACGGAGTGGAGATTTACAGAAAACTGCCTTTCTTTTTGTGATTTATGAAAGTGGAAGTAGGTTGGGTGACATGTTTGAGCAGCTTTGCATGTCTCCTCCGTGCACCTTCAGGAGGCTGTGAGTCACCGGTTAAGTTTTTCATATTTTCAGGAGTGTTTTCTACTCGGGACGCGCTGGGAGTCATGTTAGGATGAATAGATCCGTTAGGTTCATTAGGTTTTTTAGTATTTGTAGGCTGCTCTGCACTTGGCCTGAACTTGTGTCTGTTTCTAATTTTAACAAATATTTGCAGCCTCTTTTCTTCCCTGAAATGTTGGCAGTCTGGACTGCGAGCTAATGTTTTAACACGATCACCACCACGTATTCGCTTGTAGCACTCGCCATTATATCAGCCATGACAGCTTTGAATCTGCACCATCGGCGCTGCGTTATCTGAGCTGCAGCTGAAATTTCAAACCGGCAGATACCAGCTAAACAAAGGGACAAACAGGAGGAATGAACAGGAACAAGAGAAGTGTCCGCGCTGGGTCGAGTTGGGTTTTTATGGTAGTTCGATGCAACAAATCTTACTGTAACAAATCTTTGTGATGCAAAAAGAAAGCCTAACAAACCTGAGATGCAATTCATTTAATAGCTAAGTGGTACATTAGCTCCCTCTAGTGGTATGCAGGAGAACTTAGGGTAATAGCTGTTAAACTAAACCGTGATGGCAAGCTAATGAGCAAAAAACAGGGGCTTATAGGATATTACAGTCCTGGCATTTTAATGGAAACTGTTGGTTTAAAGTAGTGGGAAATAATTTGTAGGGGCTGAATGTGTCTGATGAACTTTAATTAAGATTTAGGATCGTATTTGTGACTGTTAAACTGATGTTTTCATTATGTTTTATTTCAGAGAAGCTGAAATAAATGATCAGGTTGACGTTTGAGTTTTACCTGAATTTAAGTTCTTTTTTTTTAAACCAGATTAAACAATATGACAATAACTGATACAAGTCAAATATAGTTTGTTTTAAATTTAGTAACTAACCTGCCTCTTGTGTGAACTGAAGTCATTTTCAGTTGTTTTTTTTATTATATTTTTTAAGCTAACTTGTGGGAAATGCATCATAAATTCCCGTGCACATTTACTATATTTGAGCACATTTGTGTAAATAAATTATAACACTTGTCTGGGGCTCAGAGTCTGGTTATATTTCTGCCAACATAACCGTGCAACGATAAATCGACTGCAGCGTAATGAACCTCGACGGAATAAACGTCAGAATTTCAGATATTAGCTGTAGTAAGAGCGTGTGCATCAACAGGCCTCGTGCACAGCAGCAGCAGCTGCAGCACACAGGTTTCTGCGGAGCGTCGACTCGGCACGACTCCTGAACATCTGTATGTCAACTCCGAAACACTTCCTCCAATTCTGAAAGGAAAAGGGGGGGGAAAACCACTCCACTGGTCTATATTCTGTAGAGAGTCCTGTGATTGTGCAAGTTCTAGTCTGAATTCCTCTGAGTGGAGAAAAATTGGCATCTCTCTGCAGAAGGCAGAGAGAGGAGTAGGGGGGGGGGTACAAACAAGACGGAGGGAAAAGCAGTAACAGAGCCGAGATGGCCGAGGTGTTTATGTCGGAGTATTCTTAGCTTGTTTGTGTATAATTGAAGTTGCGGCGTGTGGCGTCGCACCACAGAAAAATGTAATAATTCTCCCTTTTTATGGTGTTGTTTTGACATTCCCTAAGCTCGGCTGCTGGCCTGGCACAGTAACCTGAGTGCGATTTACTGCTCTGCTGAGAACACGCTGCGTTACTGATCTAACCGTTTGTATCGTAACGGGTTACAAAACCATCAAGATGCTTAAATCATCTGAATGGTGCCACAAAAAAACCCCTCTACATTTAAAACATCCCCAAATCTTCAATCTGTTTGGTTAAATTGCCACAGGATTCAGACAAGTTCATAAATCCTGCATGAAAACATGAAGCCCGTTTAAAAGACGGACTAAATGAGTATTAAAAGCAACAGTTACATCTGTTAGTGCAATAATTCATAATAAAATGCTGTTATTATACAGAAGATAATTGAGTTTCTGAGTCAGAGTGCAAAAATCAACACAAACTGCAGCTTCTCCTGCCACCTGCTGGTCAAAAATAAGAATTACAATAACTGCATCATGGAAATCTGATATTCCTCATGTGTTTAAGCATAATTAAACACTCTGTTTTGTTGGACAGCCTTTAGAATTTGATTACGGCTCACATTCAATGTCGTGTTCATTTGCATCCAAATTCATTCAGTATATTGGACTCCTAGCGTTTTTTACTTTGTTTCACTTCCAGGTTCGAGTTGATGAGGATGTGTTGGCAGTACAACCCTAAGATGCGTCCGTCCTTCTTGGAGATCATCAGCAGCATCAAAGATGATCTGGATTCCCACTTCAGGGACGCAAGTTTCTTCTTCAGCGAGGAGAACAAGCCGCCGGACACGGAGGAGCTGGACATGGAGGTGGAGAACATGGAGAACATTCCACTGGATTCTGTATCTACGAGGCAGCCGTCATCCGCCGCTGCCGTTTCCTCGTCTGGGTGCACGGGTGGCGCGTCGCCTCCGTTAGCTCAGCAGTTATCGCCCATACAAGGCCCAAGTACTCCATTACTAGGGCCCGCGTCCCCTTCGTCCCCGGTGGCCTCAGCCGGGACGTCTTCAGGACAAGGCTCGGACAAGCACTCAGGACACGCTTTGGCCAACGGGCCTGTGGTGGTGCTACGGCCAAACTTTGATGAGTTACAACCATATGCACACATGAACGGGGGTAGAAAGAACGAACGGGCGTTACCACTGCCCCAGTCGTCGGCCTGCTGATATCAGTCCAGCACCTCGTTTTCCTCTCACACAGGGTAACTAAAGTCTCTCCTGGTCTCCTAAGGAGGGACGGATGAGGTACGAACATTACGTTGTTCTACTGTGTGCCAGTAGAGTAGATGGTCTTTTTTTGTTGTCTCCTTCTCAGGAGTGAAAAGACCGGAGAATCTGTACAAACAGCACAACTTCACAACTGCTGAGGCGTTTGGAGTTGGGTGGCTCAGACACACACTGGGGGACTCCTTCCTGCGTTTGATCTTCGTTTCATACAAGAAGGAAAACGACACAAGACATGCGTAACGGCATACACAAACTCCCAAGAAAATCCCTTTTGAACATTTTTTGTTTATTAGCATATCTGCCAGCAAAAACCAACAGAAGAGCACTTTTTGTCCTGAGGATTTCAGAGAGGATGTGATGGATATTTGAGTGTGTATTTATATATTCACATCTTTCTCTCTACAATAGCTCCTTTTAAAAAAAAGAAAAAAGAAAATTTAAAAAAAAAAGAAGAAGAAAAGACTTTGTTTCCATGAGCCGACCAGCTCGTGTTGTGTGAGGTTGCCTCGATTTAAAAGGTTTGATCTATGATTAATGTTACATTTAAATATTGATATTTCTATGTGATCCCATTGGGTGTGGGTAAAACTGGTAGACGGCCTGTTTTCTATCTGCCAAACTGTTGCCAAATCAAGCATTTCCTTCAAGTCTCATAGAGGTGTCCCCCTTTTTATGTTAAAGGCTGTGATTCACAGTTAAGATGAATCATTCTGTGCAATAAACGCAAACTTATTTGGCATTTTCTCAAATTTTTTTCAAGTAGTAACTGCTCTGGAAGCGAGGTTTACCGCTGCGTCTGCACCTGGTTTTTAGCCGGCACTGAAACAAGACATTACGCTCAAATCCCTGTTTTTAACGACACTGTATCAGCAAGAATTTTGATTTATTTAATAAAACCAGATGAAACACCAAGTAGCACTTATACAACAAAAAGATGACACTTTTTTTTTGTTGAGGAATACAGGAAGTTGTTTGTGTACTGTGTACATGTTGTACATTAAGAGTGATGGATCATAAATACTACATACCCTAAATTATTTAAATTATTACAAGGTAACGTTGGAACGCTGTGCTCGTTTATCCTATTTATTATGTTTTAGGAGTCGAAACATCAGTATTTAAATGAACCTTTCAAGAAACTCGGTGTGTTTTTATATCAAACTCAAATTTGAAGTTGTGTAAAATAATCTTTTATATTCTTTTTTTTTAAAATTGTGTCATATGAATTTTATTTTATTTTTTGTAATTTTAGGGAGCTTTCACAATTTTATGAGAATTTGCATATCAAACATTTAACTGAGAGTGGCCTTAATAAAACACTGCTTTATCCACGCAGATCTGAGCAAAAACGTTCCCATCCATCACTTCAATCGTCAAACTGTGAATCACAGCCTCAGTCTGTTTAGTTCTTTTAGTTTTGGGGGAAAGAAAGAAGAAAAACAATCAGCAATCAGAACCATTCACGTCTCAGTCCGGTGATACGGCCCCTCCCCCTGACAAATACACGTTTATTGTTTGTTTGGTTTTTTTTGTTAAAAAACAAAAACTGTCTCAGATATATTTAATAAAAGGTCCTCACTATTTCTTCATTTGTCACATTTAAAAAGGTCTTATGGTTGTATTGTTTTTTTTTTTCTCTTCTGACTGCAGGATCATTTTCGTTTCCACACACCGTTGGTTTTGTCACTTTCTTAAAAAAAAAAACAAGAAAAAAACTTTTTTACGGTTCAACATGTTTGCCTCTGTGTCTGTACAAAACAAAGCTGCTATTTTATTCTGTTTCTCTTTTGGATGTTAAATCTCTATATAACTATCTATCTATATTATATATACATATATATATATATATATAAAGAAATCCTTCAGGTTTTCATCCTTTCTGATCTCCATGACAGTTCATTTCTAAAATCTGTTTCAACACACGAAAAATGACCGATACGACTAAAACTTTCCCCAAAAAAGTTTCCGGTAACACTTCGTTTTGTTCACTGCCTTTAATTTTTATGACATGTTTTCTTTGGTATTTGTTTCGTAGATGTCTATTATTAAAATGATGGTGATTCTTATTAGAAATGAACATTATTAGCTCAGTGTATGAGCGTGTTCGATCTGCACCCTTTTTGTTGTTGTGTTTTTATCGTTTAGCACTGCGCCTAGCATCGCCTCTAGGTGCGACTCAATCTCAGGTTCAAGTAAAAGGCTTTGCTTTCTCCACATTCTCCTCGGTCCCCCCCCCCCCGGCTGTGCCTCCTCTAAAACACAGAATTAGCTCTAATTCACGATGACTCGCCTGTTTTAAAGATAATAGGATTAACTGGGTTGTCTCGTTTGCCTTAATTTAACAACCATTTTAAGCATTTATAAATCTTTTTTTTTATTATTCCCCTCCACTTTTCTAACAGGACACCCCTCCTGCTAAAGTTTCAAAGTGGGATCTTCAAACTGGTTGATTGTTTTCATTATTGCTGCCTCTAAAAACCAAATAAAGGATGGGTTCAAGTCCCGGGAAGGGAACAAGTTTCACATAATTTAAGAAAAAAGAGGTCTTAAAAATGGATGAACCATGAAAGTGTTTTGAAGGATTTCTCATGCTGCCTGGTAATATCTTTTTGAATCGTATTTTTATTTATTTTCTTATCTTTCTGGGACACCAGAATACTGTAAATCTTTGTAGAAATGCCCCATAATTCAGTGCAAACGTTTTTCTTTTGTAGGTGTTGCCCCTTTATTTTATTATCCACCCCCTGCTTTTGGCATATATCTACCTCACTCTTTTTAAATATCTTTGTGCGTACGTAAAACAGCTCACTCATATCAAGTTTTAACAGGAAACTCACCTTGATTCAAAACCCACAGGGATCTAGATAAACCTCATAAAGCGGACTTGGACAGAGGATGGGATTTTATGGACTACTTGTTTTACAAAAATATCTTTTAAAAACCTGTTTCCATGCCTGACGTTAAAACGGAACTAGAACGGGTTGTTCTGATCCTTCAGCTCATTTAGGTCTCTGCATAAATTAATATCAGATGATAAAACTCATATATATATATATCAACCAGTGTTTTAAAAACGAGTTTTAAACATTCCATCTTCACCCAGTCCCAAATTATTATCACAACCTCGAATCCTCAAAACACAACCGCGACTTTCTCACCGAAAAAAATTTAAAAAAATGAATTTAAAAAGATTTTAATACGGGAAATATTAAAGAAGGGAAATCTATAGTTCACCTCCAAGAGTAGAAAAATACATATATGTGCTTTATCTGCAGCCAACATTCACACCTTAAGGTTTTATTCCAAACAAAGCGATGGCATTTACTTTTTGTGTATGTAAATAAAAACAACACGATTCTGTACTTTCCACAAAGAAAACATGAATTTAAAAAAAAGCATCAGCTTCCCCAACTTGTAGTAGAAATTAAAGAGACGTTCAGTGTTTTTAGTCAAAGAAATTGACAAAAAAAAAAGCATTTTAGACTTAAAATTTTTCTGTAAATTTCATCGTATACCACCGACTCAATGCCTTCATTCTTATTCACGTCCATCAGACTTTCTGATATTTTTAAAGTAATCTATACACACCAAACTGCTGCCACTTCATAATGAATCATTTACTGTCAAATAGTAGTAGCTCTGACTTCTCATACAACATCAACTGTACTTTTTACTCGCAGTGTTCGACCTATATCTGTTAAACCGATGATTTGATTTGAGATGAATGTCCAAAAGCAATAAAAGTGGATTCATGATTTAGCCACCAGAAAACCTATGATGTGAAATTTGAAGTGCTCAAATCAAGGTTACTTTGATTCTCATGTTTTCTTGACTTAAATGTAAAAGAAAAAAGAACATTCTTTTGGTTATAAACAGTCGAACTGATGCTGTTTTTGGAGTATTTAACATATCTGTGTGTTTATTATATTTCAGATTTTCAGTTCAGACTAGAAGCTGATTTTCTGTGAGGTGAAACCTGTTGCAGCATTTCACATATAAACAGATAGAAGAGGCATGTTGCATAGATTACGGGTAACAAGATTAGCAAAAAAAAAAATCACTCTAGATTCTTTTTTTTGGGTCTTATTTTAATTAAACTTCCATTATAACCATACTCAGTTTAGTCATATTCATGTTTTTATTTCTTCAGAATGTTTTTCAGATAAATGTCAGGTTTATGGGAAATGCACTCCTGCGTTCTCATGCAATAATAGGTTTGAGGTTTATCCTTCACGTCTGTTTTTTTTTTTTTTTTTTTTTTTTT
>SSNR01000001.1:742101-771243 GCA_006937965.1 Callopanchax toddi
TTTTTTTTTTTTTTTTTTTTTTTTTTTTTACCATTTGCATTCCTACACCTTCTGAGGGGCCTTGGTCTACTACTAGGATCTACTATAAAGCTTCTGCAAAATCTGTGTTCGTAACTTGATTGGGGAAAGAAATGATCAAAAGGTTTTCACTAGACTCGTCTTCTTTTAATCTCTCTGTAACTGAAGCCTCAAAGTTGTTTTATCACTTCTGTGGCTGAGACGGCGTATTTTTTTTGACAAGCTGTCTCCAAACGTGTATGAGAATTTCTTGTATTTAACTTTTTTCCCCTGGAATTTTGAATAAATAAATCAATGAACTAAGACTGATTGGTTTGTTTTCATGCCTGCTGATGCGGTTGTTCATCTTTCCGAGATGAAGACCTGTGATCCATGTCCTCCAGCTGCTGGAGCATTTCTGCGATGACGGCCTGCAGAAGAGGGACCACTCTGTCAGCTGAGGAGAGGCTGCCGTTAGAGGGGATGTGGATGAAGGCGGCTCTTCGCTGACCGTGATATAAGGAGCAGTAATACGCAAAATCACACAGGTATCTGGGAAAAAACCCACAGATTACTATCTATTATATATCTCAGTTAATACAGAGCAGAAATGAATGCCCACCTGCCAGTGTCTCTTGAATAAATCACATCCTGCCCTTCTTGTTGAAAGTGTTTGGAGATTATCTTCATGTTAACAACAGAGTCCAGTTTCTCTGGTCCACCTTTGACGCAGCAGTGACCCGTGGGGCAGAAGCCACACACATCTCTGTCCCTGTATCCACTGTTTTTCCCCGTTTGCTCCAAAATAACGAGGCTGGAACCTCTGGCTATGCCAAGATGAACAGCAAACTAGAGAAGAAAAAAAACATTCACCTCCAACACCATAAACAATATGTATAGGTTTTAACACTTTATCTCCATAAATCTTTAAACTTATGTTGTTTGGCTCTTCAGATTCACCACAATGAAGTGCCCAAATTTTTTTTTAAATACATGAAATTGACATGTTTTCCCACATGATGACTTGTACTGAAAATGTTCCAAACATTTCTAGGCTTTAAAACTGGTTTGATTGGAACTTTTTTGTCCTCCAGTGATTTAAGATGGTAGTCAATTTTTTTCTAACCAAAAACTAATAATGAATCAATGTTAATATTTTGGATATTTCTTAACATATTGAGACCTAAAAAAAAAATCTCCACCAAACATCTCTTTATGGTAAATAACTTTTTGCATGTTTTTCTTATTTGAAAAAAGTAGCATCATGAAATCAAACTGGCATGTAAATGGTTACAATCCTGATAATTAGACAAAAAAAATCTGGAATGTTTTTATAGCTTTTTTTTGGAATTGGATATTTTTGTCCTCTACTCGAGTGTAGTATTGTTTCCACACAGTGTTTAAAAAAATTCAATTTAAATTTCAAAATTTGACAGAACTTGTGTCATAAATACATGATGGACAGATGGAGAGGGAAAATGTACAGATGTAGTCAAAAATATCTGATGCATCAGGGTCAAATGTTATTATTTTAATTGTGTTCACTTTGGCAAATAGCTATTTTAAAAAAACAATAATTTCAGAATAAAATTTACAGCAAATGTGACGACTTCCGCCTAAATACTGCGCCTTTACTTCATTTTACCTTTGGTTTGATCGTTTTCCAGATCCCAGCGATCAGCTCAGAAGTTGTGACGTAGCTCACCGGAAGCTCCTTCACGTAAACATCGATCTTCTCTCCCAGACCGGACAACTTTAACTCCTGCGGGATTATTTAAAACGATAAGATACTGATTACAGCAGAAAATTAACACGCAACCAAATGCGTTTTCCAGGCATTAGACCGAACCTGAGCTGCTTTCCAGCTGGGGTTCACCAAGAACTCCCTGAAAGGTCCAAACCCTAAAAGAAGATCCAGAAATAGTTTTTTAATATGAGCGCCCTTTTGGAAAGTTCGTATATTCAAAAAGCAAGATGTTGTTTAACCTGTAACGACTAAAATCTCTCGTTCATTCATAACGTAGCGACGCTAGATTATTACGTAGAGCTTCAGAATAACAAAACCTTATTTTTAACTTGTTAACTCACTTTGTGCCCACTAGGGGGAGTAGAGCGCTGAACCATAGGTTCAAAATAAAATGTTTTTACTCCTGTAACTCACTCTCCGTCCACTAGAGGGGGCGCTGGGATAAAGTAAAATGCTCTCGTCCGGTGTTATTCAGTGGTGATGTGTTCAGGTGCCCCGCGGTAAATTGTTTCGTCATTAAAAAAGATCTGTTGAAGCAGATAGATAGCGTTGAGATTGAATCACGTTACATTTCTATAACTTACTTATATATTCACTAATTTCCCAACAACCTATTACCGTTGGAATCACTAGAAAAATACAGAGAAGTCATATTTTAAAGAAAATGCAGTCAATATCCCCTCTATAGGTTTTGACATAAATAAATAAATTAGCAAAGTTGTCTAATATTTGCCACCATTAAAAATGTGAAATTTACATTACAGTTCCAGTTAGTAAAGAAGACCACATATTTAAACGAGAAGAACAAAATAGATAATTTTATGGACAGTGTTTTTAAACTACGGGGTTGTCCTTTGTTGGCTTTGTTAATAATAAACGTTTGTTCAGTCAGCGCAGAATATTTCCCACAGCACTTGAATGCAGCCTGGGGACAAACAGCCGAGCTTGGGACGCTCCTGACTGTGATGCGTTCAGGACCCGCCCTCCTCCTCCTCCTGCACTTGTCAAATTGCACTGATCGCAAAATTACATCACATTTCATCCCCAAGAAGCAGAGACAAATACCACTAGGGTGGTCTAAACAAATAATCTGACAGGATTTATATTTTATTGTTTATTTTTTTAAAGATGCTTCCTTTCAAGAGAACTTTTGAGGGCGAAAAACAGCAGCTGCACGAGCTCAACAGCAGACTTGCCCGCTATCTGTCCAGAACGAAGCAGCTGGAGCAGGAAAATGCGCATCTTATTGCGGAGATCAACAAACTGAGGCAGGTGAGCAGGACGGCGGAATGGGAGACGAAGCGCAAAGCGGAGATGCAGGATCTGCGGAGGATGGTGGGACAGCTGTCCTTAGAGAAGTCCCAGGCCGAGTTGGAGAGGGAGAGGCTGTGGACAGAGCTGCAGACGGTCCAGGGTCTGTGCAGCGAGCAGACGGAGGTGTGCAGAGACGTCAGCGGTGAGCTGAAGGGCTGCGAGAAGGAGCTTCAGCAGGCTCACCAAACCAACACCCAACTCCAGCAGAGGCTCTTCCAGCTGGAGAGCGAGTATAAATGCTTAGAGGACGCACACAAGCAGGAGGTGGCTCATCTCCGGCACCAGGTGGAGTCCAGGGTGGTGCCCATCCTCACGCAAACTTACCGCGGGCCCCCGGCGGTCTCTGTGGAGGAGGTGCAGGAGTACGCCCGCGGTCTGTCCGAGGGATGGGTAGAGACGTTTGACATGTACCAACAGAAAGTGGAGGAGATGGAGCGCTCGATTAAAGCGGACCAGAGCAGAATAATCGACCTGCAGAGGGAGAAGATGCTGTACGCGTCCGAGTTGGACAAACTGCGCACAGAGGCGGAGAAACAAGGCCAGGTCCAAGTGCGCCTGGAGGAGCAGCTGATGAACATGCAGGAACACTTCCGAGTGGACCTGAGTGAACATCAGGTGAGGAAGAGGACATTTTCATTTCACATTTTAAGGGAAGACAGACAGAACAACCTCAAATGAGCCAGGGGAGAGGGGTGAGGCTGTAATCCCTCTCTCCCCTGCCACACCCTCTGTCTGGCAGCTGCTGCAACAAATACATTATAAATCACTCTTATTTTTAATCTTTTATAACAACCTGCCAATTGACTGCAGAATATCCAACTTTAGACTCAAATGCATGCTACAGTTTTCATTTCAGGGCTGAGTTGCATTCTCATAATAGCCTAAGTGTAACATTTGACCTCTGTATAAAAGGATTAAAGAGCTGGGCGACCATCTACCTCCCAAATACTTTACAGTCACCAGATTATTTCAGCCACTTAAACCGATTAGCTGTCAGACTGATAAATCCTTCTTAGTCTCCTAAAAGTGTTGGAGCACCAAACTGACTCTGCAGGACCAGCAAAACATCAACCCAAATTAGGATTTAACAATAAAAAAAATCCTTAAATACCTAATTTAATAAGCCAAGCATGGATGGAGTGGATAATGTTAAAATTGGTGACTCTGCAGTGAAATAAACGAGTGATTTTTCTCATTTCAGATGGTTATTGAGCAGCTGGAATATGAGAGGAACATGCTGGCTGACGCCATGGAGGAGAAAATGAGAGAGCATCAACACCTTCTCCAGGTGAAGATGGATCTGGGCGTGGAGGTGGCAGCTTACAGGTGAGAAGTCTTTTTTTATTTGGTCTATTTTAGATTAGATTCACTTCACTCTAAAAGCAACGCAGCTACATGGAACTCAAGTTATTTTAGTGCACCTATATTCTACTTTTAGATATCCGAAATACCTTCATTGAAAAAGGTGCATAATAAAGTTGGTGTCTAAAATAACAAGAACTGGTGACTTAACATGAGGTATTGGTTAAAAATGAGCTTTACCTTCTGCTCTGAGATAATTCCATGTTTTCAAAAACAGTCTCCTAATCACATTAACCTTCCACTTCCTGAATTAAAGATGTAATTATCCATCTGCTGGCTGCCTAGAGGGAGATAATCTAAGAAATCTTCCTTCAACTGAAAATGGGAAGCTGCCATATATTTTTTCTCACCACCACAATAATAAAGTTGTTCTCAGTGGATGTTCATGAGGATGTATTTTTATGTGCACAAGTTACTTTCCTTGGCTAACCTAGTTTGTTATGAATATTTGGAGCCTCTCTCAGAGACATGGCAGCGCCGTGTGTTTTTATAAGTGCCATGAGAGCTGCTGCAGTGGGATTTATAGGGAATAGTGTGGACGGCCCTACGTTGTTAGTTATTTTTAGGTCAGTCTTTGGAAAGGCGCTCTCCGGAGAGGTTGTTCTTTTTAGAGTCACTTTGGTTTGTTTGTTTGTTGATTCATAGTCAAGGAAAGGTGAGCTTTTTAAGCTAACGTTCTTCATATTATATATATATCAGCGACTTGAGGTGGTTCTGATGATTACTACCCTATAAGGCCAGGTTCAGGATTCATATCGTCTCTTAGCCTGCTGAGTTTAACTTGTGCGGGTTGAAATGGCCGAGCTGAATGACGTTCATCATCTTGTGAGGTATGTGTGTGTTTTCACATCAATGAGGGATGTCCATTTGGTAGCTTCTTCAGAAATGTCCTCTCTTGTCTGATTAGGGCTCTCCTTGAAGGTGAAAGAGTTGGTCTGCAAGATGCCCACAGGAGGGTGAATCAACATCAGAGGGAAAGAATAATAGGTACTGTATTGGCTCTCTTATGTAATCACTACAAAGATAAACAAGCATCAACACCAAGAAACACTCAACAGTTTATCATTTATTTATATGAATCTATTTTTTGCTTCAGATATAAAGAAGCCTACCCAACCCTACACTCCAAGAGCTTCTACCTTAACCACGAAACGACACACTGATATCCGTTATGCATCACCGTCTAACCTGAGAAGATCCCCCGTGCCCTCCTCTGGGTCCATAAGTCCCTCCAGGGTCATTCCTATTTCGGCTGTAGAGAGAGCTCGCCATCAGAGTCCGGCCTCCAGAAGAGATATGATCTCATTCAACAAAGCTCGGGCTGCCGCTTTCCCCCCCACCGCCACCAAAGATAAGCAACTCGGTCAGAGTGAAAAACAAACGAGTCAAACTGTGGCAGAAGAGAAAACTTTCAAGCTAAAACACGTACCACCAGGAGGCCGGCTCGATACTACCACAGAGAGTAAATCAGTAAGAGTAGTAAACGAGACAGAAAGCAAGCGGCACGTGTCGGACGAGAAAGAGAAAGGTAGTGCTCGTGATGAGTTCGAAGACAAAGAGAGAGCGGCGTCTACCGCAAGGTCAGCTGAGAAAAAGATTCTAGACTCTGTGTCTGTAGAGGAGATCATTGAGAAAGTGATCAAACCAGCAGGTTTAGAGGCTAAGGTCTGTTCATCAGGAGACTCGCAGGTCAGCTATCACGTGGAGAAAACTGAGCAGGACGACGGCACCACCAAGACCCAGATCGTCCTGGAGTCTAAAGTGGAGGAAGAGCTGGACCTTTCTAAGGGCTCTGCCCTGGATGAACTCCTGAGCCAAGGTGTGAAGAAAGTGTCACTAGAGGACATCCAGGATACAGCAACAGGAAGCATGATCAAGAATCTGCTAAGCAGCCTTCAAGGAGAAGAAAACTTGGAAAATAAATCTGTCAATGTGGAAATCATTGAAGAGCCTGTTGAGTCTCACAGTGATGAGGAGTTTGAGGTTGAAAGAAAGAGTGGATCCAGTTTTTATGAGCCATCAACGTACTTCCAGATTGAGGAGATGGAAAATGCCCATCGTGACCCTCAAGAAGGACAAGATGGGATGGATGCTATGAAAGCCTCTGTGGTAGTCACGGACCAGTCCGGTGGTGGATTCGTCCAAGGCCAGGAGGTCTCCAGAGAAAGTGAATCTCCATATTTCTCACAAGACCAAGAGTTTCGTGAGTATTTTGTGTCCACACCAGATGAAAACCTTTCTGAACTCGAGGAAGGTGGAGGGATAACCTCATATGGTCATTATGGCATTGTAGACGACCTGTCAGATGAGAGGTACTATCAAGATGAAAGTCCTCCTCAGAGAAGAGTGATTGTGGAGGAAAGTCCTGAGTGCAAGCTGGGTGATCGCTCATTTGCCAAAGAGAATTTTCCAGAATGCATCATTGAAGAAGAGGTCCGTGTTTCACCTATAGTGCAAGAGTCGGTGCTCGAGTTCCTGAGAGAGGACTCTTTGGAGCCCAAAGAGCAGCTGAAGGGAGCGCTGGAAACGCTTCAGAGTTCAGTATCAGGTCCTCTAAGAGAAGAACTGGCTTTCCTCACAAAACTGAGCAGTGAAAGTCCACAGAATGTGGAAGTCAAAAAGGTCGAACAGACAAGTGATAACGGAACCATGACGATAGTGGCAGAGCTGAACGTCTCTCAGACCCTTGAAGACTCTGGGCTGCTGGAGGAAGGAGACGATCTCTCTGAGGAGAAGATCTTGCAAGCTCTCAAAGCATCTAACCTGGATCTCGAGAAAGCCTTCCACGGAGGGGCAGGAGCCGGCTACAGCATCAGAGTTTCCAGAGAAGAGGACGTTGCTGAGATTGGGGATTTTGAAGGCTTCGATGACACAGGAGAGTCTGCATGTGAAATCCTGGAGAAACATGTTAAACTGGAGCCATCAGAGAAATCCTTCACCCTTCAAGTGGATGTTCAGGGAGATCACACTGAGACGAGCTCGGATCAGGAGCTGCAGTCACACATTTTGGAAACTCCAGTGAAGATTTCTCATGAAAAACAAGTTGCAACAGTTTACCTTGAAAGCCCATTTGAGGAGTGAGTGAGTTTAAACAGCTAAGCCACTCTAATGCAATGATCCACATGAGAGAGAGTAAAACAAGTTGTAGACAACACTACACCGTTTCTGTCTGCAGAGAGATCTAAATGAGTTTGTTGTTGCAGAACTCAGTTAGCTACAAACTTTTTTTTTGTATAATAGCAGCTGTGCTACTATGAAAACACGCAATACTAACGAGCATTAGCTAGATGAAGCGAGGGCCGTAGAAGTTTTCCTTGTAATATTTGATCTTTAGATAACTTCCTTATGCATTTGCTTTTGATTTATTTTGTTCTGTTGAGCCCAAGTAGCCCATTCTGCAGTTAACAACACAGTCAAGTCGGCTTTACTTTTGCAGTAAGACTTACCATAATGTTGAGGATCCAACACAGGCCATTAGGAGTCATGAGGTGCTGCGCTCCATTTGCAGATTGGAGTTTTTATATCTTTCGTGCCTTAGACTCCTTTTACAAAATGAAATCATGTTAGTACGTTCTGTGAACTGTGGTTCAATTTAAGAAGGAAGTGCTAATGGATAGAGTGGAGTTAGGCTTGTAGCTAAGAACTTTTTGCAAGAGGGGGAAAAAGACATGTCGCTAGTGAACAAGGCATTAATAAACCCATAAAAATCAACATGATCGGTGCTAAATGTTTGTTAAAAGCTCATTACTTTACCCCTGTGCAGTTATGTTTAATTATGGGAATTCAGAAATCAAAATTTTACAGGATTAAAATGAATCTAACGGCAATGATTTTAAAAGAATTTAAGAAAAATAACTGCCGGTGAAAATGTAATCTCGTTTGCATTTGATGCATGTTGTGTGTGACACGTTTTGCTTGTTCACACTTGTTTGAAATCAAGTCACAGCGTTGGCGCACAGGATTCAACTTTGCTCTGACCTAGGCGTGTGTTTATGACTGAGACTATTTATGGATCAGCTTAGTGGCACCGAGTCTTCACTGAGGGTTGTTGTTGTTTAGTGACCCGTTTGAAAAGGCAGAAGTGAAACGTTGAATATTTACACTGGAACCTACTTTTCCAGGATATTTTAGCAGGTCAGCAAAGAAATGAAATGATTAGCGGGAATGTCACTCGTGTATTAGAAGTACACATTTTGGTGTCATCTGAATATC
Source organism: Callopanchax toddi (assembly GCA_006937965.1). Classification (NCBI taxonomy): domain Eukaryota; kingdom Metazoa; phylum Chordata; class Actinopteri; order Cyprinodontiformes; family Nothobranchiidae; genus Callopanchax; species Callopanchax toddi. Next base: position 750,734 of record SSNR01000001.1, read on the forward strand.
ACATGTGCCAGTTTAAAGAGTTTGTTAAAAAAGGTATTAAAGTATAAAGAGAGCTTTGAGTAAGTGTGTCTTCAGTGGACGTTGATTGAACAGAAAGGATAGTTTTCCTGTTTTAATGGTTTTTGTTTAACAAACGATACAACTGTATTGGCTTTTGGTCCTTCTTTGGAAAATTGACAAATCATTAAAACTTTGTTGGAAATTCTTGCCTGGGTTTTGTTTTATTTCACCTCAGAAATGGAGAATTACAAACTCATTTTCAGATTCTTGTGAAATCATTCACAAAATCTAGAATTGTAGCATCTCTTGACTCGTTGAGTTTTATTGCAGGGGTCAAAAACACCATCCATCAACACAGTAAATCATTAAATACGGTACCAGGCTGCAAAAAAAAAAAAAACCCTACATTTCTTTAATGTGTGTTTTGATTTTTATTAGTATGCTGCATATTTCATTTTTAAACATTATTATAACTATTTATATTAGAAGGACAGAATGAAAGTCCATAATAATTACATTAGCTTTTAGTTTGATGTGCGTGACTCCCTATTGATTATATGAAACCGTTCTGTGATTAAATTAAAAGGATACTATGCAGTTTTGCTGGTTTTGGCACCACCTAGTGTCCGTTTTAAATCACTGCCGTAAAAACATTAGCACCATTGTTTCTGCTCAGAAAAACCTAAATCTAACTGTTGAAATGTCTCCTCAGCCTTCATAGCTTTCTACTGGAGCGGTTATTTACTCCTTCAAAGAAATCAGCTGTGTTCAAGCAGGGAGAGACTGAAAAAAATCAGGAACCATGAGCTAAAAACACCTCGGCGCTAGCATAACAGCTAGCCACTTTGGGTTAGCCTAACCCTCGCGAGATACGTGACTTTGTGAGGCTTCAGGGGCACCGGACCGGAGACTCAGAAGTTGTAAACGTGGTATTCTGGATCCAAGCACCAGATGGGGCTGAGTGACTTTTCAATAATCCTGCAAAGGGTCATATTAGCACAGACTGGCTCAAAGAAAAGATTTTAAAATATGAAAAAGTTGCAAAGTATGCCTTTAAATAAAGGCTGGAGTCCATTGAGTTACAGGACATAAAGGGTAAAAAGGACAGATAAATCAGAGACATTTTAAGAGTCAGACTTTATTGTTTCCACTGGACGATACAACTGGAAACGTGTCCGACTTTGTTTTTCTTCTGGATTGCCTGCGTTGTCTCTCAGCCACCTCTGGTACGCTGAAAACCAAACAATTACCAACCGAATCAGGTAAACGTAGGTTCAGATTTTAACAATAGCTGATCTATTGCTTTATAAAGTCTCTGCCGATTGGCTAATTACATTTAATTGTCTTAAATGTAACTTCTCCAATTACCTTGCGAGCATGTCAACAGCTTTCTGTACAACTTTTGTTTTCTTGTGCTGAGAACCGTACAACCAGCTCTGGATCTCCAGGCACTATAATTAAAACACACACACACAAATATAACAGTGAGAGGTAACCTGAAGATGAGAAGTGCAACACAAACTCTTAAAGGAAGAAACATACATCCTAGCAACATGTGGATGGACCAAACATACCAAAATAACCCCTGTAGCTGTCTGAGGTTTACATAACACCTGTGCTGACCCCTTCAGAGCCTCATGTAGATCTGCCAGGAATCTGATGAGTGTCAAACAAACAAATGCCACAAGAATCTGAGGTGGTTCCCAAACTAAAGCCTGTGTTTCATTTTCACAAACATGTGAAGGAAAAAAGCTAATGCTGCTTGAATGTATGATGTAATACAACTGTTACCAAATTCAAAGCACAGAAAAGTTAAAACATATGAACACGATTACGGATACTGACACAGCACACGATAAAAAACCTGCCCTGTTCTGCAATCACCATAAATAACAAGAAGCAAATGTTGGAAGCAGGACAGAGAGAGGAGGAAAAGCTTCGTTCTTCACTGGGGAAAGCAAAACACTGGTAATCTGGAAGAGCTCCATCTGGCCTCTTGAATGTTTTCACTGTTGCTACGGTTGATGTAATGGAAGAGGCTTTTTTTCAGCAGCACTTCAGAGGAGGAGAGAGGGAAAAGTCACATTTCTGTCGAAGTGTTCCATTGTTCTTTGTTTTAGTATCTCCTACAACTGTATAAGCAAGCATTTTTTGCTGGTTTTTGGAAAAGTAAACATGACTCAATTGGAGTACAAGTGGTGTCATGATGACAGGAGTTAAATAAAACCCCTCCTGACATATCCGGCACTCCGGAAAGGTTACGTGTTGGATGGGGTGCAGATAGAGTGAGTCCTGATGTATCCTGTCATACTTGGACCCCCCTTTGAGCTCAGATGGCAACAACAAGCAACATAGCAACAGGACTGTTTCACTTAGAGACATGTCCTGACCTGAATGAAGCTATACCACTTTCCTTAAGTATGTTTCCATGATAGGATAGGGAACATGAGTTTTTATGTGCAGAAAAAGTTGATTAAATGAACCAAACCAGATCAGGAATGTCACTTTAAAAGACATAAAGGCCTCCTGCTCTAATTGGGGTCAGCGTCCCTTTAATTGACTGTATTTAGTAAACAGCCATTTCCCACCAAAGCCCATCTGTCAGGTTCACTCCAGGCTGAAGAAACACAAAGTCACTCTGTGATATTTTACACCAGGGAGGGCAGCTCTGCACACTGCACCCCTTCCAAGATTAGCATGTAACTCTGATAACATTGAGCTCTACAGAGACGATGGAAATAGCTCATCTCGGACCGACAGGAACTCTTTGTGCATTCTCCATCCTGTCACTGAATTACTGGTCCAAACATGACGACTTGTGGCCTTTTATTACAACTTTCTGTGAGGGGACAGTGACCCGCTTGATGACAATAGTTTACTCATTGACTACTCATGTCTGTGCCATGTGATTACCTTCGACATGGTCCGGTGGGCCTGGTTCATCTTGCCTTCAGTCATCTCTGCGCTTCCAATCAGCTGAAGAGTTTCTGCTACCTCTGAGCTCAGGTCACCAAAAGCAGATCTTTTAGAGTCAAGAGATTCTCTCTGGATCTCCACACATTTCTGTTAGGATACATTTCATGTTTTAGTAATCCTGACTTTACTTTGGTTTAAAAAGCAAGTTGATTCAGCTACTTGCATGGGGGGGGAAAAAAAATCAGTACTAATGCTCTACAAAATAAATACTAGCATATAGTACTTTTGATGTGAAAGATATCTGCAGGTTAACATTTTTAGTTGTGTTTCACAGACTTGCACAGATGACGAGCAGCGGCGGATGCCAGAGCTCCTCTCATGGTAAATTCAACAGCAATCTTGAAACAACACACTCTACAATAATTATCTGCCTAAATGGTTACCACACAGCAACAAAAATCAATAAACAGATCATAAAAGAATCCCACAAAGCCTTACTTTTGAAGCAATGGCTCATGGGAGTTTTAAAAAATCTAACTTCCTGTAGCAACTAGCTATGCTGCAGTGCTAGCTATTGCAAGAACAGGAACAAGTTGAGATATAATGATTATCTTTCTTTATAAAAGTGCTATGACTATTTTGTTAGCATTTCTGCTTTTGAACAAACAGGTTACAGCTGAGTTCAGTTGCTATACCCTTTATCCACCACAAGGGGGCTAAAGACACATCAGCAAGTTTAAATGTTTTTCTTTTTCAAACAAAACAAAGTAATATTCAAAATGTAAAGGTGCTTAAAAAACATTTTTCTGATTATTCTACGTTTTTAGACAATCCGTGTGGTGACATGGCCTTATTGTTTTTTAGCTGGCGTTAGTTTATGATGGCGTTTGACCTCTTGCTGTCCATTAACGAGGAGAAATCGACAGAAGTCATCCTGGGCATTAAGGAAAGCTGGATCCTGTGAGCCTGCAGACTTCCTGTACGCACTCAGACTCTGTTCGAAGTAGTGACCTGCAGCATCTATAGGAGCAGTGCAGAGAGAAATCAGAGCAACATTTTAACAGAACCCCTCCTTTTGAAAACACACACCAAATATCAAGTATTTCTACACACAGCTTTCCAGATGTTTTGTATCACAGAGCTTCCACTCAGCTCACATTTTCCTTGAAGTTGGTGACAAGTCTGAACCTGATCAACAACAAGGCCTTTGTATAGCTGGCTCCTATACTGCTGTCTTATAGAACATGACATATGGTGAGACAGATGAGATATTCAGATCCTAATTAGCCCCCCGTGTGAATCGTTCCGACCTCGCCTCTGTCAGTGAATAAACTCACCATTGTGACGAGGATCTGCTGCAGTAGAAAGGATCATGGCCAGGCTGTGGGAGATCTGAGCCCCCTCTAGACCCTCTGGATTGTGACTCATAACAATGGCATGAGCCTAGCAGAAACACCCATGTGAAATAAGACAGATTATTACATGAGAAAGAACATTACCTGTTTAAAAAGCACTCGTGTTCTTGCCTTGGAGAGATGCTCTATGCATTGATCCTTATGACCTCTGTCCCGTTCGATGGCAGCCATGTCTTTATAGACGTCCCATGTCTTCTCTGCTTTGTTGCAATCCTTCAGCAGCTGCAAAGACTTCTCACACCGACTTAATGCCTCCTCTGGCCGGTCCTGTCTCCTATAGACTCTAAAAAGCAAAAGCAGCATAAAAGAATAACCAAATAACCACTTCTAAAATTCACTTCAGCTTGCAGAGCCCTTACGCTAATAAAAACCAGCAGTTCTAATATGATTTTACATGTTGCCCTATTTTATTGAGTTTATAATACAGGACAGAGAACCCAGTTGTTAAATCCTTATGAATGTGTTTCATAACACTGTAATAACTAGTAACTATCCAGCCAAAGTGAGGCCTTATAGAGAAGAAAACTGGCTGCAGCTGCAGCCTGATACGGTACAAACTGTAACATTTGATTGCACCAACTCTCGTCTTCAGTTTCCTCTGAGGCGCTGCTCCTAATCTCCAACTGGATTTAAAATATTACTCTGTCTAATGATGTCTGGTGTCTAAATTAGGAAATGTTTCAGAGGGTGAATGGAAACCAACTCAGAAGAGCTGACAAAAGTTTTAAGAAATGCATGTTTGTCTTATCACATCTGAAGAAGGTGAGATAAGATCCAACAGGAGGACACTGGATGCACGAGGCTCTTAAACAGACTCTAAATTTAATTCAGCTCTAGCGCAGGTCATCTGACTTGTGATTTAAAATATAGAATAAAAGTCGATCTATAAAATGCTGCCGATTTAGACATTTTCATCCAACAAGCTGTATGATTTTAAGAAATAAACAGTCTAAACCTGACATGTTAACCTCTGCAGCACGAGTTTGGGTATTTGTGGCTCAGTCATTTTAAACCAACAGAAAAGGTTAGAGAAACATAACAGAAGCTTCAGATTCCCATGAATCCAAGTTTATACTAAAGAGCTTTGATGGACAGAAGAAGTTCCCCACCCATGTGTGGGCATTCAGACCCATTGAGGTCAGATTCTGCCAGGTTAATGTCCTCCATCCGCTGCATCCTGACAGAAAGGCAATTTACCAAATTTTACTGAAATGTAAAGTCCACAAGAATTCAATATAATTAAGGATTTGTAGACGTGTTGCCAAGCAAGCCACACAGTGCTCTTTTGTAAATGTTTCCAGCAGAAGGCTAACGTAAGTTTGCCGAGTTTTTTTTCTCTCAAGAAAATGAAACGGATCACATCCAACTAAAAACAGGAGGGACAAAAACACAACTGCTTGTTCCAGTAAGTCTCACTCAGATTTTTTTATTATATTCTGTGGATGAATATGAGAGAAAAACTATCATCAGGAATACCTTTATGGGTTTGAAAGACCTGAGTGACATCATCATTCAGTTGAGCAGTAATTAATCATTTGGGGGGGGGGAAAGAAAGTTTACTCCAGAAAAAAAAAACACAAAATAATTTCCTTGGTGTCTTATTTGCACAGTGCACCATTAAATTGACCTCAAATAGCATCCACAGATTTGAGTATTCCTAACATTTTAGCATGAACAGGCCTTAAAAAATGTGATACTTATGCAGAATTTTGCTTTAAGATCAGGGTTCATCTTCTATTCAGAAGATTACAGCAATGATCTGGACTGGGGGAAATATGGCCAAACCTTCAGCTCACACATTGCAAAGTGAAATGTGAGGTGTCATTATGAGGTCTTTTTATCCTCCTTTTTGCAAACACTGATTACAGTCCTCTCTGAAACATAGTGCTTAGACACTCACTTCCACTGTTTCTAATGACCTCCATTTCTTAATTAAATTACAAATTGAGGAAACGGCGATCTGGAAAAGCTCTGCAATCTCCTGATAGCTTCCTCTTTTTGTTGTGCGCATGAATTATTTAAAGTTTTTGCTTGACAGGCAGCTGCTTATAGGGTCTAATGGCTGCTGATTAAAGTATGACTGCACAGTCATACTTGGATAAAGTGCAAACACTAAGGTCCAACAAACTAAAATATGTAATTCAACCACTTTTATGCAGCTTGAGCTAAAAGGAAAAGTTAAATAGATCAGCTCATTTATCATTTAAATATAAACAATAACATCATTTACTAATTTAAGGGTTTGAACCGATTCCTTTTTCATTTTACAAACCATATGTATGCAGGATCTGCAAGGACAAAGCAAAATATGTGCCTCGCCTCGCCTTCTTCCGCTTATCCGGGTCCGGGTCGCGGGGGCAGCATTACAAGTCGGGCAGCCCAGGCCACCTTCTCCCCGGCCAAGTCCACCAGCTCCTCAGCTGGGACGCCCAGGCGTTCCCAGGCCAAACTGAAGATGTATTTCTTCCAGCTTGTCCTGGGTCGACCTGGGGGCCTCCTGCCGGCAGGACATGCCCAGAACACCTCCCGAGGGAGGCATCCAGGAGGCATCCTTACCAGATGCCCGAACCACCTCAACTGGCTCCTCTCTACATGGAGGAGCAGCGACTCTACTCCGAGTCTCTCCTGGATGTCCGAGCTTCTTACCCTATCCCTAAGGCTGAGCCCGGCCACCCTGCGGAGGAAACTCATTTCGGCCGCTTGTATCCGCGATCTCGTTCTTTCGGTCATTACCCAAAGCTCATGACTATAGGTGAGGATTGGGACGTAGACCGACCGGTAAATCGAGAGCCTTGCTTTCTGGCTCAGCTCCCTCTTCACCACAACAGACCGGTTCAGCGTCCGCATCACTGCAGACGCTGCCCCAATCCGCCTGTCGATCTCCCGCTCCCTCCTTCCCTCACTCGTGAACAAGACCCCGAGATACTTGAACTCCTCCACTTGAGGCAGGACCTCTCTCCCAACCCGGAGTTGGCAATCCACCTTTTTCCGGTCGAGAACCATGGCCTCAGATTTGGAGGTGCTGATCCTCATCCCAGCCGCTTCACACTCGGCTGCGAACCTCCCCAGCAAGAGCTGAAGGTCAGAGCTCGATGAAGCTAGGAGGACCACATCATCCGCAAAAAGCAGAGACGCGATTCTCCTGTCACCAAACTCAACACCCTCCACACCACGGCTGCGCCTAGAAATCCTGTCCATAAAGGTTATGAACAGGACCGGTGACAAAGGGCAGCCCTGGCGGAGTCCAACCCTCACTGGGAACAGGTCCAACTTACTGCCGGCTATGCGGACCAGACTCACACTCCTCTGGTACAGGGACTGAATGGCCCTTAACAAAAGACCATCCACTCCGTACTCCTGGAGCGCCCCCCACAGGGTGTCCCTGGGGACACGGTCATAAGCCTTCTCCAAATCCACAAAACACATGTGGATTGGTTGGGCAAACTCCCATGACCCCTCCATCACCCTAGCGAGGGTAAAGAGCTGGTCCACAGTTCCACGACCAGGACGAAAACCACATTGCTCCTCTTCAATCCGAGATTCAACCATCAACTGGAACCTCCTCTCTAGTACCCTGGAGTAGACCTTTCCAGGGAGGCTGAGGAGTGTGATCCCCCTATAGTTGGAACACACCCTCTGGTCCCCCTTCTTAAAAATGGGAACCACCACCCCGGTTTGCCACTCCATAGGAACTGCCCCCGATGACCATGCAATGTTGCAGAGACGTGTCAGCCACAACAGACCTACAACATCCATCGCCTTGAGATACCCAGGTCGGATCTCATCCACCCCCGGGGCTCCGCCGCTGCGTAGTTGTTTGACTACCTCAGCGACTTCTGCCCCAGAGATTGGACAGTCCATCCCCAGTTCTCCCAGCTCTGGTTCCTCATAGGAATGCGTGTCGGTGGGATTGAGGAGCTCCTCAAAGTATTCCTTCCACCGCCCGACTATAGCCCCAGTTGACGTCAGCAGCTCCCCGTCCCCACTGTAAACAGTGTGAGCGAGTTGCTGCCTTCCTCTCCTGAGGCGCCGGATGGTTTGCCAGAACCTCTTTGGAGCCGATCGATAGTCTTTTTCCATGGCCTCGCCAAACTCCTCCCACGCCCGAGATTTTGCCTCGGCAACTGCCACCGCTGCACTTCGCTTGGCCCGCCGGTACCTGTCTGCTGCCTCTGGAGACCCACAGACCAGCCACGCCCTGTAGGCCTCCTTCTTCAGCCTGACGGCTCCCCTAACCTCTGGTGTCCACCAGCGGGTACGGGGGTTACCGCCACGACTGGCACCGGCTACCTTGTGACCACAGCTAGCAACAGCCGCCTCAACAATCGCAGAGCGGAACAAGGCCCATTCGGACTCAATGTCCCCCACTGCTCTCGGGACGCGGTCGAAGCTCTGCCGGAGGTGGGAGTTGAAGACCATCTTGACAGGCTCTTCTGCCAGGCGTTCCCAGCAGACCCTCACTATACGTTTGGGTCTACCAGGTCTGCGCGGCATCTTCCCCTGCCATCTGATCCAACTCACCACCAGGTGGTGATCAGTTGACAGCTCCGCTCCTCTCTTCACCCGAGTGTCCAAAACATACGGTCTCAGGTCAGATGATACAACTATAAAGTCAATCATTGACCTGTAACCTAGGCTGCCCTGGTACCAGGTGTACCGATGGGCATCCTTATGTTCGAACATGGTGTTCGTTATGGCCAAACTGCGACTTGCACAGAAGTCCAATAACAGAACACCACTCGGATTCAGATTGGGCGGGCCGTTCCTCCCAATCACGCCCCTCCAGGTCACGCTGTCATTGCCCACGTGAGCGTTGAAGTCCCCCAGCAGGACAATGGAGTCCCCTGTCGGAGCGCTATCCAGCACTCGTCCCAGAGACTCCAAAAAGGGTGGGTACTCTGAACTGCTATTTGGTGCATAAGCACAAACAACAGACAGGACCCGTTCCCCAACCTGAAGGCGTAGGGAAGCTGCCCTTTCGTCCCCTGGGGTAAACCCCAACATACAGGCAGAGAGTCTTGGGGCTAACAGAAAGCCCACCCCAGCCCTCCGCCTCTCACCCGGATCAACTCCAGCAAAGAAAAGTGTCCAACCCCTCTCCAGGACTTGGGTTCCAGAGCCAACGCTATGTGTCAAGGTGAGCCCGACTATATCTAGCCGGTATCGCTCAGCCTCTTCCACAAGCTCCAGCTCCTTCCCCGCCAGAGAGGTGACGTTCCATGTCCCGATAGCCAGTTTTCCCGTCCGGGGATCGGATCGCCAAAGCTCCCGCCTCGGTCTGCCACCCGATCCACATTGCACCGGACCCTTCACTCTCCTCTTGCAGGTGGTGGGCCCACAGTTGGATGAGCCCATGTCTCCGGTTCGGGCTGGGCCCGGCCGGGCCCCATGGGCGAAAGCCCGGCCACCAGGCGCTCGTCCACGGGCCCCAACCCCAGGCCTGGCTCCAGGGTGAGACCCCGGTAACCCTCCGGGCCGGGTACTCAAACTCTTTGATGGTTTCTTCATGAAGGGTCTTCTGAACCGTTCTTTGTCTCACCCCTCCCCTCATATCAAAATATGTGACGTTGATTTAATACATTTTATTATTTTGCAAAATGCAAAAGAAAAATTGATGCAAAACAAAAAAAATGCACTGAAACGGTTTCACAATTTTTGTTTTTAATTTATGAAGCTCAGTCTTGTGTCCAAATCCAGATCTGATGGCTGTTCAGAACAAAAATTAATCACAACTTTAAATCTGCAACTGGACTAGTGGTGGTTCTGAACTGACATTTCTAAGAAAATCATTAAAATTTCGTCAGAAGCTTCTTCAGAAGCGTTGATAAAGATTTGTTCTACTTTTAAGTTGGATGTTGCATTTTTAAGTGTTTTTTTTACATTTAGATTTTTTTTTATTTTGACTAAATTTAACTATGAACAAACGTTTCACCCATTTAAGACCTGAAATGTCATACTTACAAACTTAACAGATACACATTTTTAAGACACAGACTTTTAAAAAATACTACTGGTAATAAACTTTGGGTCAGAGCTAGTAATCTTTAATAAAATTCAACAATATACCCTTAAATTATTTTGATTTTGGGAGGGGCTTTCTCATGGGAGGTTTTTAAGGTATTAATTTGTAGCTTTTTTCAGTTTGAGGTCAGTTTTTTGTGGTGCTTCTTTCCTGAATGAACTACTTCTGCTTAATTTATTTCATTTTTAACTTAGCATCTTTTTAAAAATCAGCTTACACTAAATTCTCCAAAAGCCAATAAATAATAGAACAGAACTAATAAGTTTTCATTCAAAAAGTTTGAAGAAAACTGGAAAACAGAGTTCCTTTCAGATAACATCATGCATCATTATGAAAATTCAATTAAGAGTGGCAACATACTTTGGATTTATTAATCATTTAGCAATAATTTTATGAAACACAGAACTTTTTTTGGTGTTTAGTTCAATCAAATCTGTCAACTAAATCCCCTGATTTATGACAGGAGTCATAAAGAGTTGAATAAATAAGCCTTTTAGCAGCAATGGCTCCTGCAAATAATAATCACAAATCATAGTGATCAAAAAGCTCACACCTGGATTGTGAACCTAAAAGTCTGCAGAATGTTTGGACCAGGACCTACAGCGGAGCTTACGTCATTGTTCCAGGCTTTGGGAGCGTTTCCCTCAATAACAACAGTGTTGATTGACTGAGCTTTAGAAGCGTGCCAAATTCTTAGTCACCACCAAACAAAAGACATTTAGCAAGCTCACAATCACCAGCCAGAGTCTGCACATTTTTTTACGCTACACACATCACGTAAACACACGCTGGCTCTCTCAAACAGATAAAGATGGTTTCATTTACAAATTCCTTCGAGTACAGCTCAGCTCTTAATGTCAAGCGTGGAAAGGAAGCATTTACAAGGTCAAACATATGTAATCAAAATCAATTAATCTTTCAGCAAATAAAGGCCGGTTAACAGGATGAAAATAAACATTAATCTGTGCCTCTAATTTTATCCCAGGGGATCTAAACTATGACAAGCGGATACCATTTCCTATGTTGCCGTGTCACATTGTTCCCAAAACAGACTGTCAGTCTGCAGAGCACATGATGTGCATGGTAGCTGTCTCCACCGTGATCCTTTAATTCTTTAATCTGCTCCTAATTTTGCAGACCTTAGCACCTGTTGACACCTAAGGTCACAAATAGTAGGCATAGATCTGACATGTAATTGGTCATCAGCTTGAATCCTATAATGCAACTGACATTTAAAAGAAAAGAGAAGAAAATGAAAAAGAAATGCTGTGGCATGACCAGAAAAATAAAAACATCCATAAAAATAAACCTGCTGTATAAGTGTGCTTGGAGAAAAAAAAACAGGGACATTTCACATTATGTTTCTTCCAAGAAAAAACTAAGCGATGATCCTACTGCATCAAAAAGTCATGAAATAAAGTTTCTTCAAATGACAGATCTTGTATTTTTGCTGGAGTATATCGCCATCTTGTGGTCAAATATACAATTTGAGGTTTTTGGAGAAATAATGACATTTAAATTAAACAAAAATGTAATCAACTAAATTCAACGTGTATATAAATCCTGACCAGATGACCGAATGTGTAGGAGCAGCAGCTCTGCTCAGGATCTACTGGATGACTTCACCCTATCACTGAAGCTGAGCATCCTGCAGAGGAAACTAATTTGGCTGCTTGCACTTGCAATCTCATTCTTACCATCATTATCCAAAGCTCATGATCATAGATGAGGATTGGAAGGTAGATTTAAAATCAAATAAGTTTGCATCACAGCAGACGCTTCTGCAATTTCCTGTTGATCTCCCGCTCCCTCCTTTCCTCACTCGCAAACTAAACTCTGACATACTTAAACTGATCCACTTGAGGTAGGATTTCTTCCAAGACTTGGAGTTGGCAAGCCACCCTTTACCAGTTGAGAACCATGGTTTTGGAGGTGCTGATCCTGAACTCAGCTGCTTCACACTAGCGCACTCAAACTCCTCCACATGGTATGGTCTTTTTTATCATTCCAAATATAATATGCCTGTGCTCTGCAGTCAAAAGATAAAACTTTTCGCCCATACTACCTGTATAAACCACTGGTGATTTCCAGCTGAGTCTTCATCTTCTCTTCTTGGTTGATAACACCTAGCTGGTGAAGCTCCTCCAGGATTTGCTCTGCCTTGAGGAAAGATGACCCGGCTTCCTCCAGAGTTGAAAAGTCAAGGACTTTCTCAGCATTTTATTTTTGTTTGTGTTTCCTGCTGCACACTCATTCTCATGCATTACTGTGAACCCAGCCATGGTAAGGATATTTATCTGTTAGAAGTGAAGCACCTCCCTGTGTGAGGTGTACACCCAGGAAGCATGTGAGAACTTCTGTCTTTTCATCTCTACAGGAGGACATGGAGGAGCAGAAAGGTAGTAAGTCTTTAGCTATGGCTAAATGTTCCTGGGCCTGCAGTCCCCAACCTGGAACAGAAAAATTGCAGCACGAAGTCAAAGTTTCTTCTAAATGTCAAAGGAAAAGGCACATAACTTGCAAATAGTAGAGTTTATAGGCAAAGGGAGACAAAAAAAGGAAAAAAAACTAAAACTAGCAAGCAAAAAAAGAAAGGGCTTTAACATGTAAGAAGATGCAAGACTTAAATTTAAATATGATGAAAAGTATTGTTCTAAAACATACCTTTGAATTGTAAATAGGCTTTAGCCAGTCTGGTGTGGGCCTGGGCGAATTTTAGATGTCTTTCTCCGCATACAAGCCTCGTCAGAGCCACACATCGCACCAGGTCCTGAATACAAGCATCAAACTGAACACATACAGTATGGCTTGGTCAGTATTCAACCTTCATCAGAAAATCGTAACAACAAAACAAAACGTTGGAAACTTTGCAACCAATTTTGGATTGTTTTCTGTGCAGCGTTGGATCAGGTTTTGAGATTTGGGGGTTTATTCCTAAACAGTGACTTTTGGTTTGCAGTGAGACACAAAAACCTATCAGAGAAAAAGACTTTGATTATTGTTGTGATAGACTCAAGTCCTTAATTTCTGATAATTCTAATAAATGTAAAAGTAATTGAAAGCCTGCCTTGTTTATAATTAACCTTCTTTTTTTTTGCAGGACCTTATCCTGATTTGAGAATAAACTATTTTAGAAATGACAAATGTGGCCATCTTTAGCATACCACAATTTCAGATGTGCATGACCCCAGCAAGACTTATTATATGCATGACCTGTTTTGCTAAGTCAAACCTGAACATAGATACCTGTTTCACATTTAGATAAGATATTATTAAAACTACTTTAAAGATCAGGGTTAATCTAGAGCAGTGGTCCCCAAAATTTTTATCTTTTAACCCTTCAAACAAAAGTCTGAGATTCATGACCTTAACTATTCCAGGTTAGTATAAATGCATTGCTACTAAGCCATTTAATAGAGTCCCTTTCAGCAATTATATTAGTTTATATCCTTTTATGATAACTGATTTTAACTCTAACAAGTTCATTGGACTTATGTAGAACATGTATGATGTAGTTGTTTTCAAATGCATGCAAAAAAAATCAAATTAAATCACTGTAGACATTTTCCAGACAACCAAAGTCTTCAAAGCACAAATAAAAAACAACCCTAAATATATAATAAAGTAAGTAAAGGAAAGTAAAGCTTGTTTATAGAGCGCCAACATCACTGCACAAATGTCAAATCAGGGCAAATATTTTAAACAGAAAACACATCAGTATAAAGCAATAGCAAAGACAAAAGTGTAAACAAAATCAAATCCATCTACATATTTTGTAAGGGGAAAGCCTGGTTAAATGGGCGAGCTTTCAAACTACATGCATTTATATCCTACCTGTTGACTGTCTTCACTCATCTGAGCCCGACTGGTGAAGTGTTGAAGCTTTTCTTCTGGAGGCATCATCAGAAACTCCTCCTTTGCAGACCTTGATAGTGAGGGACTCGGTCCATGAGAACATGCATCATCACCTCTGCTGCTAGTTCTCTTGTTTTCAGGGAATCTGATGGTTGATTAAATTACAGATAACAAAGCTCAGATTTAAAATGCAAGTTACACGTTATTTTGTAAAAAATAAATAAATAAAAAAATTAAAGTCTATTTTCACATTCGGGTGAAGGCACCAACATTTATCTAAACCTTTTAAAAACAGTCAAGAGTACAACTTACTCTGCTTCATCGTCATCCATAAGTATTAGCGATAAAGGGTATTCCGGAAGTAGTTTGGTTGTCGTGGTTACAAAGCGCGTGCTACGGTAGCCTTCTAATAGCATTTAGCTGCCTTTTAACCGTGACCTACAATACAACACATAGATATAATATATAAAGGCCTTTAAGTCTTTATATATGATATCTATGATACAACATACCTTTAGTATTATGAAATATTGTGATACTAAAGACTAAAAATCTAAATAAGTTGCTTATAGTCCACTGTCTTCTTGCTATTTCATGAAAAAAGCTCTTCCGCATACGACAATGGGGTACATTCAAGAGCGCGGTTCGTTTACCATAACAATTTCTTACCAGTGAGTTTAGGGACACATTTCTTAAAACTTTGCCCTCCGACTAGTGTATGGCATATCAATAATAATGTAAAATTAAAAGTAATTTTATTTTGATCAATAAATTAAGCTACAATCACAATTATGTGATTGATGTTTATGTGATAATAAGGTTAATAACGTGGCGCAGTGAAGTGGGATTCATTCAAGAACACTCGCTCTCCATTTGTCAGAAATTAATGCCACATTATATGCCATAAAAGATGTAATAAACATACTACGTTGCAAATAACAGTGCAAAACCCCTTTAGACACGCATGTATTGTTAGTAGCAAAACATTTATGAATGCTTATGTGTTTTTGCGTCTACATGACCGTCAATCTACTTAAATATTTTACGGAAAAATAAGTAACTTTTTGGCTATCAAAGTACGTAAAGCATTTACTACTTAAAAGTTTTACTCAAAGTATTTTAATTAAAATGTTTGCTTCTACACACAGGTGAAAATTAGAGTTAGAGGTAAAAAACAAACAAACAAAACAAAAAAACAAAAAAACCCTCTGTAGTAAACCTTATGACCACAAGATGTCAGTCTAGCTACCCTGTTACATTGGTCCCAGACAAGAAAATGTACCTGTCAATTTATAGGAAGAAATTGTGTTTTTTTAAATGTATTATTCAATATTTATTGAAATAATGACTTTAATGGAAGATGTTCTTAATAATTATCAATTGTCTAAATATATTTTTCTCAAACCTCATAAGCATTTGTGGAAGTATTTTGTGAGAGAAAACTGCAGGGGACATATACAATCAAATTTTGTTATTTGAAGATTAATACTCACTTATACATCAATATACATACATAAAATACATTAAATATACAATCAAAAACACAAGTATTGCTGGCTTTTGTGTCATTCTTGTTTCTGTGGCAGAAACAACTTTAACCATTATTTTTTTTTTTACTAACAAAAAAGCTATAATCACAATTATGCCGCTAGGCGCATCGAATAGGGGTGCATTCAAGAACACGCCCTCGC
Source organism: Callopanchax toddi (assembly GCA_006937965.1). Classification (NCBI taxonomy): domain Eukaryota; kingdom Metazoa; phylum Chordata; class Actinopteri; order Cyprinodontiformes; family Nothobranchiidae; genus Callopanchax; species Callopanchax toddi. Next base: position 766,633 of record SSNR01000001.1, read on the forward strand.
CTTTTTTGTCACAAATTTAAGCAACATTATATGTGATTAAATCATAGATAAAGGCCTTTAAATATGATTTCTATGGATAAATTATGTAAACATGTTAATTTAGGCACAAACACATTTTAAAACACAGCTTTAATAAGTAGCAAAACCTATAGTTATTTAAAATCTCGTAATTTGTCGAATTTGAGTGTATTTGTGCTTATATGATAAATAATACATGACAAAAAAAATAGGTAACATTTTTGGTTATCAAAGTCCGTACAGCATTTACTACTTGAAGTTTGCCAAAAATTCAAATTATTTTCATAAATGTTTTTTCTTGCACACGCAGAGCAAACAGTTATTTTTTTAAATAAACAAAACGTTCCAACCTCTTAATAAGCTGTAATACAGCTTGTGTCCACAAGGTGTCGGTAAAGCCACACAAAAACATTTGTCCCAGGCAGGAAATTTTACATGTCAATTTAAAGGGCCAGATTATATTGTTGTGTTTTTAATAAACAATAATGGCTTTAATTAAAGATGTTCATGAACATAAACAATTGACAAAATACATTTTCTCAAACCTCAAAATAGTCTCTAGCTGTATTTTGTGAGAGTAAACTACAAGGGACATAAAATTAAATGTTGTTATTTGAGGATTTTCTCCCCATTTTTATTTAAATAAGAGGAATACATACATATCTGGATCAAAAACACAAAATAATTGTTGGCTAATGTGTCTTTCTTCTTGTATTGTGTGAGGAACGAGGTTGACCCTTAAGTTTTTGAAAGTCGACAACTAATAGCTCATTAGTTTTAAAGGGTGGGTGTTAAATGAACTGAAGTCAATGTGGTGCTTAGGATGAAAGGTGCCACTCAAATGAGATGGTGAACAATGAGGCTGAAAAACCTCCCTTTAAAAGTTTAAAAAGTAATATACTTCCTAATATGATTTAAAGCTATTCTCAATTTATTTATTCAGATTTCATGCACAAAAATGGATTATTAGAAACACTTCTTTCATTTTTTTTTTTGCGTTAATGTTTATACAGTGTATAGAGTTTAATAGATGTCCAAACCTGTAGAAAAAAACTCTGACATGCTTTTAGAAAAAAACTCAGGTCGAAGCAATTCTGAGGTCCACGTGATTACAAGCTGTATAATAAAAGCTTCAGTGTATGCATGTAGCAAAAAGAGGAAATGTACATTTACTTGTGAAAATATTCCTTCTTACATCAGTGCCCAATGTCCGTGCCAAATAAACAAGAAGTAACGTGTGTGTGGCTGCTTTGAGAAATTGGTCTCTGGAGACAGATTTCTAGGTTAATTTATTCTGTATTGGTCTGGCAGGGGATGTACGATCACCACTTTTAAACTCCGGGCAGGGCACATTTTGTGTGCGACGCAGCCTAAGATAACTTCTGCTGGCTCCTTGGGATGGCTACTGCCGGTTGACTCTGGCAGGCCATGAGACGACTCGTTTATTTGTTTGTTTGTCCCATGAGTTTTTGGCTGGCCATTTGGCCCCGGTCCCTGTTGGGCTTCTATTTCTGAAACCCAAGTGGCTCTTAATGAAGCTGGTGGGGTTGGCATGGGCCCTCAGCAAACCCAGGCCTGATCAGACCCTTCTTCTTCTGCCTTGGCAGCCGCACTCCATTTGCTCCCTCTGCCTTCCTAATTTAGTAACGGTGGGTAAAAATATGCGCTAACGAACGAGGTCTGGTATGTCAGGCTGGCGTCCAGAGAAGAGGAAGAGAGGGGAAGAAGGAGGAGGGGGGGGGGGTGAGAAGAGGGGTGGTGCTGTTTTCACAGCAGGCAACCAGTGACAGGGATAGAGTCACTCAGACTTCTCTGACATCTGAGTGTTTGTGTGTGTGTGTGTAGACATTCAGGGGAGTGTGTGTGGGTGGATGATGAGAGGTGGAGGGTGAGGAGCGGTGCTTAAAATTTTTCACCCTTGCCAAGCTCCATTCAGACACTTCTAATCACATCTTTTCTGTTGTATTCCAGCCACACTTTGAGATTTCTTAAGAAAACATGCCTGAATAGGAAAAAACGAACATGAATTTATATGTTACAACCTTTTGTTAAATTTTCTCCAAGAGTCAAAAAACCTTAAATAACAATAATTTAACCCAATAGCGCCAAAGTTAATATTTCTGAGCTATATCTCTTTAACAGGATTTGTACATTCCTCAAAAATCTGCTCAATTAAATCCTATAACATGTCTTCTGTCATGTTTTTATGTTGTTGCATGACTTTATCCAGTCAGAATTAGCCCTATACTGGATTACTCATGCTGTTTGGTTTTTATGCTGTTTGTTGCACTTAGCAGAGTTAATGTGTAGGGTAACCCTTTAGCTGTAGAGCCTCCTGCGTAAAACACTCTTGCAGACGTGGAAGAAAAAACACGTCTTTAATGTGTGTTTACTCTGCACGCCCCATAAGGTTCCGGGTTCTTGACTTTTCATGGAACCATTCCAGTGACACCTACGGTGAATTACCGTTTAAAACTGTTTTATGGAAAGGCAGTGGATAGGTTACAGAAAAGTGTTAATTTATTTATTCTCTAACAGACTAACTCTTTTATGACATTCCTGGAAAGCTGTTTGGAAAACTTAACCCATAAAAGTATTACTTCCTTCTTTGGGTTTTGTGACTTTTTCTCAGAGCAAAACTTTGTTAGTTAATTTTCAACATCATGAAATACTTTATCTTTTACCGTTCCTGTTTTGGAAGCTTTGGAAGCCTTAACTTTAGATGAAACTAAACACGAGATGAATTCCCGTTTCTTGTGCTCTGACAGTGACAGACAAGGTGATACAAGAACAACCACTAACATTCATTTCAGCCAAGACTAAAATAGATATTTGCTCTAGAAAATAATAAAATTCTTAATTCACTTTTTATTTTCTGAACACTCAGGAAGATAATTTGCTCACGTCCTAATTTACAGCTGTAGCTTTCCACAGAGGAAAGCGCTAACGGGAAACTAATTTATGGATCCAATTCCCAGCTTAATAAAGCCTCCGTAGTTTTATTAGAGTCCAAATTCAATCAACAAGAAGCATCAATCATTTGGGCTCATGTTTGTCAAAATTTGTCACAGTTATTTGTTAAAACCACAAACTAGCACCTATCTTTTAGACAGCTGTCCCCACTTCCTGTGTTAGTTAGCCCACAGACACCCAGCCCTCAGTGATGAACATCAGCCCCTTCTACACACATAAAGCAGCTACGCACCAAGCAAACGGCATCAGCAACAAAACATAAAGAATCTTTCAATCCAAGAAGTAGTTGTACCTATTGAACACAATAGTGTTCATCACGTTTTAAATGGAGAGCCTGTGGTTTGGGGGGAAACTAGCGCAGTTGTTCTCATCAAACTGCACGAGTGGTTCGCTACTTTCACAAAGGTATCCTTCTCCTGACTCACAGCAAGTATGCTAATGTCCTCGCAGCTGCCACACTTCAGATAAAACCATGCCGTTTGCAGGAATGTGACAATAATCAAAGTATTTGTGCGAGTAATGCCATTGTTGAGAGGCAGAAACAAAGTCAGACACTTAAGCTAGGCGCCCCTTCCTTTGAGCTAACTGAAGCTGTCCGTGTAGTAAAGATATGATAGCTGCAGCACAGAAGAGATAAGCTCCCCTTCGCTCATCTTCTTTCCATTCGGAATGATTTGTGAAACAATGGCTTCGCATTCAGACGTGGATTGTTCTCTGCTGTGGCGAAAAACTCGGACTGGCTTAAACTCCGTGTTTATCCATATCTAAGCCTCTGAAGCGCCTGCAGAGAACAAATCTGCTGTTGTTTCACCACTAAAGATCTTTTCTCGTTTCCATTCAATGTCAAATTCAAAGATTACGGACTGCTTTGGATGCGATGTTGCCTTTTTTCTTTTTTTGCAGACAATGACACACTAAACCAATAACCGTATTTCATGTGCTGATGGGATGTAGATTCCTTCATAATTGTGGTTTTAGCTGTGTTGTAACAGGAAGACGTCGCGCATAGACAGAGTTTCATCTCACTTCACTGTCTGCAATCAGGCTTCAGCTGCTAAAACAAGGATCAGCAGCTGTTCACAAAAGAGAGGTGTGTTTGCATCTCTGCAGCTTCAAACCATGACACTCACATTTGCACACACACACACGCACAAGCACACACATATATACAAATGTAATCCTGCCAAGGACAATGTTCAGAGAGAAGGGAGGACGTACTCAATGGTCCAGCTTTGCACCCTCTCCCTCTGAAAGGAGACACGAATGTTTTGGATTGATTTTACAAAAAAGCAAAGAATAGGAAAGTAACCATCACATCTACAGCTGATTAACTTTTGAAGTTAACCTCATTCAAGACGGCACTTAAGCAAATGCAAAAATGGTCAATTTTACAAATTTTCCTCCATGTCAGGAGACTTTTTTTTCTACTCATTGTTGCTTGATACAACATTTAGGACCCACATTTAAAAAGAAGCTTCTATTGTGTGTTAGAGACTAATCGTCTTCATGTGGCTTTTTGACTTTTTGCTCCTTTCCTGACTTGATGCGGATGAGCTCAGGTTTTTGATGCAGAGGTATCAGAAGAGGAAGAGAGACAACCCCCCCCCCCCCCCCCCCCCC
>SSNR01000001.1:779835-871481 GCA_006937965.1 Callopanchax toddi
CCCCCCCCCCCCCCCCCAGTCAGGCGTATACTGTACATACAGCTCGTGGTCGTGTTACAGCTGCTCGTGTTTACCATCCTCCTCCTCGGGCCGTTTCCACTGAGAGAAAGATGCTGGCTTGGGTGCAACTCTGCAAATCCCACCTGGATGTGGCATTTGTAATAAACAGCCTCGAGGCAGAGCTGCCACACTTCCTTTTCACTCCCAGCGCTCCTCGAGCCCCTTCAGCGCCGTCCATAGGTTCTCCAAACAGCCTCTAATTTATCTCTTGATTAGTGGCTTATAAACCGCGGCGTGTTGTTGGAAGTTACTATAAATGGATTTTTTTTCTCACACCACTTTTACGCACACATAAACTCTGACTTTTCATCACTGTGATAGCACATGAGGGGGAAGATATAGTTATTCAGGGAATTATCTGCCTCGTTGGTGCCGTATCTCATCCCGCGCTTTTGTGCCAAATGGCCGCGTTTCCATAGAGCCTGCCTCTGTTTACTGTGACGTGCAGCGGCGAGGCCTTTTCTGGTACAGAGGGACTTACCGCACAGCAGTGGAGGGTATTTCAGTCCCCGTTTGGAGTTTTGGGGCTTACTTCTGCAGCTCTCTGCACTTCTTCCACCTGTTTTCTTTGCTGTTCCTTCAACTGGGTGCCTGAGTAGCTGCGTGCTGCTGCTCCTGGCCCCATTCTTGGACAGGCAAAGCTAATTGAAAAGGAAGGCTGCTCTCCGCTGATCAGGTCTGACAGCAGTGTCTTGCCAGAGGTAGGTGTGCCACCCCATGCTGAGAGTTTTCACAGGAAAATAACAGCACTGAAGTGAAGAAGAAGAAGAAGAAAAAGAAGAATCTGCGCCACAGCTACGAAGGCAGCTAGCCAAAGGAACCAGATGAATTTTGCGCAGAGAAAAAAAAGGGGAAACCCACGTTGTGTTCCTCATGACTTTAGGGAAATAACTGTGCCAGCCTTTAGTGAAACTTAATCAGACTTTCTTTAATCTCTTTCAGGATTTGAATTAAATTAAATTGTGAACAAATCAGCTGATGGTCATGCTCGATCGCAGCAGCGTGTTCTCTCTTTAGTGATCCATCCAAAAGTTACAGAATGTCAAATAAAAGTTTTTACATTTACAGCAAAGGTTGAAGACAAATGATCTTCTATAGGTTAGAAGTCGATGATGTAAACTACACACACCGTTAATGTTTTTGCCTGCTGTTTCTTTCTGTTGAACCTCTGGATGAAACTCAGGAAGTAATTGTTAGATCATTTTTCTGAAATTCGATTTTATCACAGCAGAAAGTTTCCTACACTAGGCCTCTAATAAATAGCAAACACTTGCAGGTTTTTCACTTTTTGCATTGTGTCGTGACAAAAGTTGTCATTTCCACATGAATCCTGCTTTTATAAAACACAACAAATTGATTGCCGCCACCCTGCAGATCTTTCCCTCCCGCTGCTTCAGATTCTTCTTGGCAGCTCCTTCTCAACTTTTGCGACGCGTCTCAGTCTGCTTGCAGGTCCATCTCGCTGCCCATATCAGAGGTGCCACCATTCAGAGTGACTTAATGCACCAGGACAGGCTGGGAGCCCTCAGCAGGCCCACGGTGGACAGCTGTGATTACCGCTGACAATAATTTATGGTCCCCTCTGATTGAAAAGAGCTGGAGAAGGGAGGACTGGTGTGGAGTCAAGGCACCACCTTAAGATATAAAACTGAGGCCGCAGCTGCTGTCAGAAGCAGGACTCCCGCCGAGCTCTGCAGGCCTTCTGCCCATCCAGACAAACACTAGCTCACTTTCTTTTCTTTTTATATTTTCATTTCTTCCCTACCTATACATCCCCTTCAAAGAAAAGATTTTCTGACTTTTGTTGCAATCTCACAATAAATAAAGACGTAAATTAAATCTATTGTTGCGCTGAACGTTAAAGAATGCGTATTGAATGAAACATTGAAGATTGCTTATTGCAGTTTAGAGCAGAACAAATAAAAGAGGAACACGTACTCTCTGTGATCAGGTGTCTCCAGTCGGAGCTTTTCCAGCCCTGAGATTACCCCACTAATCCTAACAATAGCACAGTGCAGCTGGTTCGAACAACGAACTGCACCATTGTTTATGTTGTCATCCCTGCTGGATCGCACTCATGAGGAGTAACCGTTTTAGTGGATTTGCATTTACTATTTCGGGGCCTCATCTAGGGATGGCGACCCCTTCCTCTAAAGTGATGTATGTTGTGGGTATTATGTTCTATTTCTAAACCGATGAGAGAAGGGTTAGAAAGGCTCTCGTGGATAGAAAAGTGGAATCAAACAATTTCCGGATTGAACTGATGAAAATTGAAGCTGGTACATTAAATATTGAGAATACTTGAGTAAATTAATACATTCAGAAAGCTGTAAGCTGAGTGGTCACAATGTAAGCAACATCAAATCAGATATTAAAGGGCTCCAGATTTACTTTATATCCATATCAAAAGGTAAAAAATTGTTTTTTTAGTCCAGTTTTACAACACTGTGTCAAATAGTTTCACCCTAAAAGACAGTTTGCCACATTCTTAGGCTAAATCAAAGTATTTAAAATAAGGACGCACCGATACCGATACTGGTACCCGATACCAGGAACCGATACCAGTGGCTTCACTGTGTAACTTGTGATTTATGTTGTAGTTTCCTATTTTGAACACTAGGGGGAGCTATTGAGATAAAGAGGAACAGTGTGGGTTGAGAGCTGGAGATGGTGCCAAATAGTTTATTTTATTTGGTTAAAATGTGGAAAACTGCAATAATTTCACTGTGAAATCACAGAAAATAGTTATTTTTCACCATATATTTTAGTTTTGTGATCATTTTTATTAATATATTTTATTTTTTTATCTAACTCAGTCATTTGTTGTAAAAAGCAGAGAAGAAAAATAAAACCTGTGTTCCAATTTGTTGCATTTTTTTGTGTGGTAGAAGTATCGGTATTGGTACTCGGTATCGGCGAGTACTCAGATTTAAGTATCGGTATCGGATCAGTTTTGAAATATCGGTACATCCCCACTTTTAAAGGGTTAAAATATCATTGTAAAGCTTAAAATCAGGACTGAAATTGGTACAACAATTTAATGCAATAAAAAACGTATTTAGGAGTGCAACAGTTTTGCACTTTACACTTTTAAATGAACTCACGCTGCACAAAAATTAATGTTGATATTAATTACTGACATAGGGTGGCATTATTTATTCTCCTCAAAAAAATTTTTGCACTTAGGAAATATTTAATTGTTTGCAAAATGTGGGTTAATGTTCACAACATGGGATTAAAGGATTAAAGTTTACAAGTCATGTAAATTAAATATTTATGATCAAAATTAAAGTTAATCTAAATCACTTCTTAGGGACTGATCATTTTGTGCATGAAGGGTTAACGTGATAAATAAAGGCTCATAAAGTCCTCAGAATAAAAAAAAACAACACTGAAAAAAGAAAACATTGGTCTAACCTAAAAACAACTGAAGTAATCAGTCACATGTAATTTAATTAGGTTTATCCAAGTTAATCTTTTTAAGTTTACCTTGAACAAACTTAATAAATTATAATTATAATTAACTTGTGACCGATTATATTTCAATTTTTTAAAGTTAGACCCCTGTTTTCTTTTTGCAGTGAAGAATTCCCCTAAAGGTAAAGAGATCTTTTGTTGTTTTGTTCAGACAAAAATGTCTTTATGTTCTAAAAATAAAGGAAAACACATGTTGACTGAAGGTAATAAATATGAATATTTTACCAGTTTAAGCTGCAATAAGTGATTTTAAAAAATGAAATGATGAACCTTGAATCTCTTGTATCTTTTCCATCCCTCCAGTGTGAGCTGGGACAAGAACGCAACGCCAGATTTTTTCTTTTAGGCTGAGCAGGCCAAGAAAGTGGAGAGCTAATGGTACACAGCATCATCAAAGCCCCCCAAAAAGGGAGAAAATGACTTAATAAGGAAACACAGCATTCAGCTCATGAACACGTAGCCTTGACGGTACATTTATTCCAATTTGAACTTTGGAGTAAAAACCAGTAGCACCATTAAAACACTCCATAGGTAGATTAAATCAGTGGAAACCTAGTTTATATTTAACTTTATCCTATACCGCTACACAAATAGCTCCTTCAATTGCAATAAAACAGGATGCTTGAAATATTCTTGTTTAGCCTTTAGTTTGCTCTGAATAATACACTAAACAAATAAACACACAACTAATAATTAAGTGTTAGGATTTAGTTGATCACATCATAATTTCCTTAATAAAAATAAAAAAAAGCTTATGTTTAAAATAAATCGGGGGCAACACACACGTCCAGGGAGACATTTCATGATTTGTTTTGGAATTTGGTGTAAATGACTTTCATTTTTTGGGTTACTTCCTGTTTTATTTTGAAAAGTCGCTCCCTCGTCTGGCTTGTGTTCCTACTCTGGATCTTGTTTTCTAACCAGCTCTCCCATTCTTTATCTTCATGAAGACTTTTTGTGTCCATGTTTTTTTTTTGTACTGTCAGAACCTTGTGAGTCTGTTTTTATTTTTGTGTTGCTGTTGTTTTAAATTCAGAAAACTGTTATTAGAGTCTGCATTTGGTTTTCTGATCCCAAAGTCAGTTCATTAGTAAAAGTCTTGAAAAACAACAACACAAATAAAAAGTAGTATATAAATAGCAATGAATTGTACTAGGAGAATATTCAAAGAAAACATCCTTTGATGTCTAAATATTCCTTGGAAGTAAAAATTTTCCTGTTCATTTGTGTTAAAGTTGCACATGAAGTCATGGCTCAGTAATTCCTGAATTCACACCTTAGCTATATCCATCATTTGGTCTTTGCACAAAAGTCTTTAAAGTGTGAATTTTAACTGCTGCAAAAACCCTCGTTACTCACATATTTATGTCAGAAAAAGTGAGAAAAAGGCAAATGTAAACTCTTCAGACAACAAAACCTGACGATCCTGCTGTGTTAAATGTTCCCGTCTTTACAGTGAGCATATCCATTAAAATATTTGAAATAAAAGAGAAACCAAAGATGCAAAAAGTGAAACTTCGCATTACTTTTTTACTGATAGTTGTTGCCGTTTGCTTGATGTTTTACCGCTCTCAGAAGGCTGATACCATCAGATTCACCGGTTTTCTCTCACATCTCTTTGCTCACATTCACTCTCTGCCACCTGCACACTCTCACATGTGCACACTTTTGTGACATAAAAAGACTGCTTTCTGATGAATAAATTTGTATATTTTAGAACCTATCCCCATTTCTGCAAGTATCCTCCAGAGGCCCTGGCTTCTTCTCTCCTGAGTTCCCCTGCAACCCAGTGGAGTCATTAGTCTGCTTGCTGTGTTGAACTCTTTAATCATCTGTGTGTTACATAAAAAGAGGACTATTCCTCAGTGACACACAACGGCATGCTCAGCTTGGTCGGGGCTTTCTTTGATGTGAACAGGCTGTTGTGTTGTGTCTATAGGCTTCTGTTCTCACACTCAGTGTTTCCATTCCTTCCTCTTGTTGCAGTGAAGATGTGACTGTGGTTGTGTAGTTCGCTGTATTCATGCAGACTCATACAGTATAGGGCTGATTTGTCATGATCAGGATCATGACATTCATGACACTGATGATGATCAGGAAAAATCATGATTTTTCCTGAGGAGATTTAGTTGAGATTCTTACATTTTGGAGCAACAAGAAAGTTTTAAACTAAACTAATTTTATGTAGAGAAATGACATCTTCTTCTGGTACAATTATATATAGGGGTAATTACTTTACTTGCATACTTTAGAGCCAGGTTGGTTTGGATAGTTTTTTCCTTCAAACAATTTAGTCAATTTGAAAACTGTATTTTATGTTTACTCAAGTTATCTTTGTCTGAAACTGTCATTCGTTTGCTGATCTGAAACATTTAAATGTGACGAGTAAGCAAAAACAGAAGAAATCTGTAAGAGGAAAATACTTTTTCAAAGCACTGCACATGATCTCATGCTTATCCAGGTTAGGGTCAAAGGAGCAGCTGCTCTAGTAGTCCCAACCCTCCTCTGGTGGGACCCCAAGGCCCTTCCAGAGCCTCCTCCTGACTGCATGTCCAAACCATCTCCCCAGGAAGCATCCAGGGGGTCACCCTGATCAGATGCACAAACCACCTCCGCTGTCAACATGGAGGAGTTCCAGCTCCTCATCCTGTCTTTAAGGCGGAGCCAGGCCACTCTCACTTTGGCTGCTAAACTGAAGCTTAGAGTCTATAAACTTGACTGAGTTATAAGTATTTTTTGTGTTTGCTAAAGTCATCAGTGATGGCCATCTTGACTTGGGTTAATTCCAAAAGTTAATGTATGTGTGAATAAGATATTTTGCTAGTAGTCAGGAAGGGTTGACAGGATGATGAGGAAGTTTTAAACAAAGATCTTGTGTTGGGGACATGTGATGGGGTTTCTGCCACACCAACATTTCAGTGAAAATCCTTAAAACTGCAGCTGTAGCCATTTTTGTGTTTTATAAGACCAGTTGTAGTCTGTTGCATGTCAACATGCATCCATTTGTTACATTCTGAGAATTTCAGACACACATGCACATGCCCTTCTAGCAGCAGGCAATAAAACAAAACAGTTTTTACAACTGAAACAGAAAAGCTGACTTTTGTCTACATTTCAGCTCATTTCTCTTTGCAAATCTTGACGTTCACATGCAAACACATGCAGGCAAGCATATCAAGCACTTGTGGCACTGGGATCCCAAAGGGACTAAGGCAGGCGCCTAAACTGCCATTGTATCAGGTTGCAGGTCTGTAAGACACAATAGTGAGGAGTTGCTGCAGGGCTCCACCTGAGAGGACAGAACAATGGAGCCGCAGTGCAGACGGAGCAGCAGAGGGCACGGCGAGCCGATCTGTCAGCCTGGCAGAGCTGCACTGACCCACTCCGGGCTAAGACCCTCTCCTTTTGCACATACAATGGAGGGTGGGAGGTCAAGAACACATGGAAATCGTGGGGAATTCCCAGCATGCCATAATAAAATGGAGTTCTCTATTTTGGTAACTGTAGGACTGGGACACAGTGAGGCTACACCCAGAATACATCACAGCTTTCAGTGATTGCAGTGAAGTCACACCAGTTGGTCAGCGTTCAGCTGGAGATCGTTTTATTTATGGTTGAGTCGCCTCTGCTCATTACTTCTGCAACAAAAAAAAAACAAAAACCCAGCTTGTCTGTCCGACAGCTGATTCCCAACCTCAAAACTATGATGCCTTCATGGTTTTAAAACTTGTTGTGGTACAGAAAATGTCTTCAGCATGGGTCGCTTTCAGAATTTATTGGAATAATGTGAAATGTTGTGGTGCATGTCTAAATGTGCTGAAAAAATCAGCCTGAATTACATCAAGCTGTGACATCCAATAAAGTTTAATAGGTTTGAGCTCCTAACAGGAAAAGCGATAGCACTTTAAACCAATTTAGTTTGGACTTCATGCAGCACAGCAGCAATATTTCCATTCTTTTTTCTTTTATCAGTCACGCACATGTACTTTGCCCTCAAAAATCCAAGGGGGGCTCAGTGTTTAGTTGGTGGCTGTGTGCAAACCGAGGTCCTGAAGACTGCTGCCCTCAGAGCAGGGAGACTAAACGGGGAGTTGTGAAAGCCAGATTTTATAAAAGCTCTTAATAAGGCACAGTATGATATATAAGCCCGGAGGCGGCAAATCTCTGGGTGGAAACAGTTGAACCGCTCGTGAGATGGGGTGATCTGTGTGTGTGGAGGCAGCGAACGGCCTGACAACTCTGTTATTTCACACACGACCCTATTTGGCCCCTCTGATATCCTTAATTTGGGAGCTGAATTTGATATAACACTGTAAATATTTGCCTGGGCACATTAACCCTGTTTACCCGGTGTGTTTTAATAAACAAACCGCAATGATGTACCGAATGTAATAAATGTTAAACAGTGCGTGCAATTATATACTTCCCATGCTTGGCCTCGGATGCTGAAAGCATGCTCTGTGGGGCTGAGCCCTGTTTTGACAGGTCGTTATTACCCTTCCTGGCCACCTATAGGGTCACATTCAGACATGAACTGTTTATGGGATGCCGAGGGCTGATTGCAAATTTTAAGCCATATTTTTATGCAAAAGAAAATACAGATTTTGACACTATGTTTAGCTTGGCGTGGAAAAAAGGTAGATACATGCAAAGTGAAAGGAAGGCATTTAAATTTAATGTCTCATAATTAAAATGCACAAGGAGTAAGCAGAAGTCATCATGATTGGACTTTTTTGTCCCTAAGTTTTATGATATAGTTTCATTTTTATTGACTAAAAAGATACATGCTCAATTCTGTTTTCACATAAAGACGCATTTTATGATTAATAAAACTTAGATTTTTATTAATTTGTCCTCTTGTATCAATAATTTTCCCCATGCAAAATATGCTATGATAATTATTTTGACAATTAAACTGAAATTATCTGCAGAAAGGATGGTTTAGTTGGAATTTTCCTATTAAACACAAAATAAAACTCACAGATATTTGTTCCCATGAATTCTGCTATAAAGCCAGCTATGTTTTTCTATATTGCAACTAAAATAAAAAAAAAATAAAAATCTTATTCAAACAGGAGATTTAGTATTTCTCCTTCTGTGATTAGTTTCTTCAAATTCCACCTCAAAAAGGAGGAAGTGAGTGTGTGCAATCAGTAGAAAGTGGGGCATCAGCAGTCAGCTGCATTTTGGATTATAAGTCAACATGCTTTTAGCCACGCTACCTGCTGAATCAGCTGTTTCCTCGTCAGGACAGTGAATGATCTTAATCCTGTATATTCAGGTAACCTTCTCTGCAGGAGGAGAAGTACCACAGACTCAGGGTGCTTCTTCTCTCAGTAGATTTTAGCAACTTTAAGGATGATGAGAAAGAAGATCTGTTTTAGTGTTGCAACTGCATGTGTCTGTGGGGACATATAGAGCACAGGCAGTTTTTCATAGTTGCTCTGAAGTAAGCTTTTCTCAGGATGGTGACAGCTTGCAGTGCTGGTATGAGGGAGGAAAAGACAAAGCACGCTGCATTCTGAGGCTGTGTGTGATTAATGACAGAGGTGTGTGTTGCAGTGGGTACCCTTAGAGTAGCTACAGATCAGTCTTCCTGTAAGACAAATCTGACACTCACCAACTCACTGACTCACCTGCTACCCCCTCCATGCCATCAAACCTTCAGCTCCTCGCAGCCAAGCGCACCCAGCACGACTCCGCGCTCATAAATCATCCCAAACAAAGCATGTTTAATCTGTGACACGCAGGCCTGACGCGCAAATTTATTACCTGTTGTCGGAAAAACTGCATGTGTCCCAACGAGTCAAGCCTCTATTTACCTTTGCGAAGCCGGTGAAAATCTGCAGAGACAAAGTGTGCAACAAAGAAAGCAGGATGATGGCCGTGTGTCTCACTGGAATTCTGGAGACAAAGACTCGCTTTACTCTGCTGTCTCACTGCCTTTTCACGGTGGATGACATGCTTGCATGACTTTCTCGACTGCACTTGCCAAACGATTTAGGGGGTTTTCTCATGCACATTTGTACAACATGAATACCAAATTATATCTTCTGGATTATAGCTGGATAGCTGTCTGGTGTTAGCTGTAATGCTGAGAGCCTAACTTCTCTTTAGGTTTTTTCTTTTTAGAAATCAGCATCTCACCCCTTGACTGCTGGAGTTAGTCAACACGATACAGTGAATTATATTAGTATTTCATAAACTGCAGAAATTCATGTGATCAAATCTTGAAAAGTAAATCAACTTGCATGTTTCAGTTACGCCCCTCATGCTTAAATCATGTGATTCTTTACCTAAATTTAAAACACATGCTTCACATGCTTTAATATTTCTCATGGAGTTAATAAAGCAGTCTAACATGTGGGGGCAGATTGAGAGAAGTGCATGATGTTAATTGTGCAAAATGAGGTCGACCTGGAGAACTGGTGTGCAACAGGTCATGCATCACTACAACCAACAACCACACAACTGTGGTTGTCCCAGTTACACCATGCAACTGTTTAATACAGGTCACTAAATTAACCAGGTAATTTATTTTTACAATAATGATGGCAAACAAGTGCAAGAAAAAACTAGAAGTCTACAAGAAACCTGAAGATAAATACTCTTGTCTGATGTTTGGCTGCAAGGCATTGTAACAGATTTTGTATTCTTTGAAGCACTTTAGTAAATCATCAGATTCAGGTCCTGAAAGCATCATAACAATTTAAAAACAATAAAACCAGTGCAAAAATAATGCCAGCAGTTGAAGCAAATGGGTTCTTCAGTCTTTTTCCATTAAAAAAATGTAAAAAAGGGATCTCAGTTGTTTCGAAGTAAAGAGAAACTGTTCAATCTGTTTAATACAATAAAATCATTTAACTCAGTTTTTGTGAAAATTAAAATTAAACACAGAGAGTAAGAGGGACTACCTTATGTCAAAATTTGATGGATGGTGACCTTTGACCTCCAGCCACGCCCCCTTGACCTCTATTGTTTGAAACCCTTTGATTTTCCTGTCCGCTTGACCTCTATTGTTTGACATCCTATTGTTTGATCTTCCTATTGTGCGAAACCGGTGACCTCTTGACCCCCAAAAGTAAATGTCAAAATTTGATGGATGGTGCGAAACCTTTTGTTCTGACCCCCGCCCCCATGGGAACTGCTTGACCCCCAAAAGTAAATGTCAAAAAATTTTGATGTGCGGAGCCCGCCCAGAATATAAAGACCCGCCTATGTCCCTCCCCTTCAGGGGCGTGAATCTCTCTGCAAGGTCCCACCCCCCTTAAGAAACTGTGACTCATCACCCTGGCATGGTGACCCACCCCTCATGACTCAACACTCTTCCCCCGCTTTCCCACCCATATTGCGTTTCTCTCCCAATCAGAGGCTAGAGGAGGAGTTTCGGTTACACTTTAAATAGACCTATTTTGTTCTAGTTTGTTGTAAAAACAACAGTTACAAGACGGCAGACATAAAAAAACAGGCTAGCATGGCTTCAACTGATTCTACAACTCATGGCAAGAATCCAACAATGGCTGATGCCTCTACATCTACAACTCTCGACAAGAATCCAACAACTGCCTCTACAACCCAAGAGAAGAAACCGATCGGTCAAACTCCGATCGATGAGCCTTTTCACAGGAAAACTAAAATGCAACTGCGTAGGAGACAAGCGCCACCCACAAAACATTTGTACCGGCAATGGTCGTTATCGGAATACGGACTGGATGAGTCATGGTATTACTATTTCAAGTATGACCGAGGAGAACTATGGTTTAACCAGACCAAAGATGATGATCCACTCGGGCATCTTTCGTCAATAGGGGTTCTCGGTTATAATGACTGGGCAATTCTCCGAGATGTGGTTCCTCGTGACAATGAAGAAGAAGAAGAAGAGGAAGAAGAAGACTCACCAACCGAGGCCAAACGAATGAAATATCCTTCAACATGCCCAGAGAAAATGGTGAAAATTGAGCATGACTCACTACCGCAGAGAAAATTGAACTTTCCATACGACACCGAACTCGTTTTCAGCGCAGTCTGGGAAGGAAAAAAAGAAACAAACGGTAAACTAGCAAAAGTAATTCAGAGTTACTTTTGCTAGTTTCTTTTTTCAGAAAACGTACCTGACATGCTGTGTGGAGGTTTGGGTAAAAAAAAAAAACAAACAAAAAAAAACTAACATCAAAACCCTTTTCAAATTGCAAAAGAGATCCATTAGAGTTAGGCCCAAAACAGGCTTCAGGGAACACACCAATAAACTGTTCGCAAAGTGAAAAATATTAAAAACTGAGCATGTAGTCAACCTAAGAATGCTAGCTGTTATTTACAAAGTAAAGCATTACCTATTACAATATACAAAAGTTTGTTTTTCATCCTGAATAAAGAAAGTCAAAGAAGGAAATGAGACTTTAAACATACGAGAATGAAGGTGAAACAAATGTGCATCTCAATAAAGGGAGTAAAAGGTGGAACCTTGTAGACAGAGAACTAACTAGTTGTTCAAGACTTAACATGTTCAAATGGAAGATCAAGGAAAAATGTGTAAACTCATACGAGGCTATGACAAAAGAATAACTGGTATGAAAACAAACAAAAGAGAGAGAGAGAGCACATTAGCTCTTTGTTTATTGTTTTATTCAGTCAAAAGTTGTGTTCAATATAGGAAACTACAACAGAAATCACAAGTCACAGACAGTGAAGCCACTGGTATCGGTTCCTGGTATCGGGCCTGATACGAGTATCGGTATTGGTACATCCCTATTTATATTATTATAGTTTTTGCAATCAAACCCTTTGTGTTGTAATGATTCGTTTTCTTTTGGCCCCACTTTGCTCCTGCTCTGTGGTGAAATGTGAGCCTGCCTCACAAACAGGGTGACATTTTTCCTGCAGACCCCCTGGCCGACCCATCAACTCATTGGATGAAAGAACACGCCTGACAGCTTGTTTTAAATTTAGATTTGAATTGGATTGGATTCACTTTATTGATCCCTCGGGATTTCCTAAAATGCACCAGCTATACCCTCCTAGTGAACAATCACTCGAAGTTGTTCTACTCATTTTTGTATTCTTAATTGCAGTAAAACCACTCAGATAAGACCCTGCTGATATTTAAGCTTTCAGTCTGAAGTAATTAGAACATTTTTCTTTTACTTTGCTGGGAACTTTTTTGATAACTGGGCAGAAATTAAACCCTCACATCTTTGTGTTTCATGCACAGCAGCTCCTTCGCTAAGGAAACAAATAAAATCTGACAAACCGAATCACCAAAGCTTGATATGTCATTGTAGCTACACGCAAAGAGGGAACTGGCTGAAAGGCAAAAATGAGAGTGGTTTCTCCCACACGCGCCTTTTCACAGACTTTCTTGATGCAGCCTGTCCTCAACATGTCTTCGCTGTGAATGGTGGGAATGAGAAGCGATGGCACCTGCTCGCTGACATCGCCGATGCCAGAAACTCACACGTACACAGACACATTCAGACACATTTTTGCATATGATGCAATCAACATGTCAGAGGATCTGTGAAATTAGCCGACAGTGAAACGCCTGAGTACGGCATGATGGTTTAGTCTCGTTTAACATGAGGGCCGATCTCCTGGAGAACCGTGGAGAAGCAGCTGAGTCTGGATGTTTGTCTCACTCTGATAAATATGACGTACGTTTGAGAGTGTAAAATGTGCCAAAATCACCCAGAAACTTATTAATGTGATTAATTAAACTATACATGAAATTAGGTAGGAAATGAATAATGGTGAGAGCCGTTTCATTTCTGACCTCGCTCAATTTTTAATGAGCTCACTTCAATGGGAAATACATTTTATAAATTTAACTATAGACTCATGTGAGGCTTGTGGATAATTAGAGAACTTCCAGTATGTATTTGAATCTCAGCACATCTGCTGGGGAGAAATGAAAAAAAAAAGCAGGGGCCATCAAGCCAGCAAGCAGGATGGATGTTTAAGCGACTTCCCCTTGCAGTTGATAAGCTTTGAGTAGTGTGATAAACAGAGAGGAATACATTAAGAAACCCAGGAGACTGGTAATCTCAAGAGGGATCATCAGCCCGTCATAAGGACTTTGGTATGCCGTCGTTTGCCGCCTCAGGAGGAGCTCAAACTCTCAACAAAACCTACCGCTGTGTCAAAGTTCTACAGATAAAAAGGAACAACAAGAAAAGAACATCACAAAACTCTTGCAAAACTACAATAAGATTCGTAAATAAATCAACCTAACTGGATTTGGTTGCACGTTTGGCTGCTGTGGACCATTTTTGTTGATCTCTGTTTACTCAGGGATGAGTTATCTGCTCCACTCTCATCAGGAAACTGAGCATTTCAAGCATCACTCCTTCACATTAACACTTGAGTGTTATTTGGAGTCTGGAGGCCCTTGGTTACTTTTAATTAGAGCGGGTGATGAGGGAAGTCTCTCAGACGGTGACTCATGGGGTATTTTCAGATCTTGATTTTGATTATCTAACCCAGGGTTGGGAAACTTTCTATTTTTCCTGAGGGCCATTTTGCTCGGTTAAAGAACTCAAAGGGCGATATAAACACAGTCTTGCTCCAGTTTTGATAGTATGACCCCATGTAGCCAGTCTTTGATGCTGATTTATTGGTGTAAATGTCCCACATTAAGTCAGTCATTCACACGCTGATGGCAGTAAGCTATATTGTAGACACAGAAGTGAAGCAACCTACTCAGGTGCTACCAGACCCTCCAACTACCACTAGCAAGCAACATATGTGAAGTCTTTTGTTCAAGGACACAACAGACCCAGCCAGAGTGGGATTCAAACCCTTTACTTGCAAGACTAATGCCCTACTGAGCTACTGCCACCCAATGCTTTAAATAATAATAATTTGAAGGGTTTTAGTGTGGTAGAATATTTTTGCTTTTGTATGTGTAACCACTGGATGTACCCAACCCAAATCAAGATGGCTGCCACAGCTGATGCACTTTATATTTATAAGATTTGACAAAAAAAAAAAAACCCATAAAGTCCTAAAGGAAAGAGTTTAAACCCATTTTATTTCAAAACAGACTATTTTTGCTGCAAGCAGGTGAAATCATTAAAGCAAAAACTGTTTGAGACATTGAGCGCTGATAGTGATGATCTAAGGAAGAGAAAAGCAGCACTTTTATCTGAGGGTCATATGTTGGTATAACTTCGTCCTTATTGTTTATATTCTATTAAGTCAGATAATATCTTGCTCTATTTATGGCAAGATGCTTTGGTTTTTGATTTGTTTGACCTATTTTTTGGGGAAAAAAATAACATATTTCTGTGACTATGACATTTTACAGAGCTTTGTCTGCCTTTTTCATTGATATTTTTTTATTTAGCAATATTCGTAAAAAAATATTAATTGATGCCAAACTCCATATCAAACTGACACTTGGCATCTGGGCTGCATCTGCTGGAGACTAGTTGGAGACACAAATGTGTGAGAAATTATACAAATTTTTATTTGGAATCACACTGATTTGGTTCTAACAAAACTTTTGTGAAAGTTGAATATGTAGTTCTTACAATTGTGCAAATCTAAATAATGTCTCTGTTAGTTTTGTAATTTTACCTTGTTTTTTTTCACAATTTATTTCACCAGCAAATCCCAAAGTTGCCTCACATTTCTCACACTTTTGACTCGCAGAAACTAAATGCAGGTTCAAGATGTGCTGCAGATGTCCACGACTATTTTGAGAAAATAAATTGTTAGGCACATTTTTTAAAATTCTGGTGACACGAGAGTGAGGCTCTGAGGCTCGTGTCAGGAAACGAAGAACCCTCACAAAACTTTTGCAAACTCAAACACTGTTCTCAATTTTGCAACTGTTACATCCTTGTGAAATACTGGCTTTAGATTTTAGAAAATTCTTAATTTATAGACAAACGTTTTGAAACCTTAATCTTTAGTCTGGTTTGGTCAAAATAACTTGCTAAAACTTGCTAAACTGGAAGTCAAAACTCAAGTCCTTCTCCATCCAACTCGTCAGCCATGTTTTTATTTTATGTGCTTTTGTTGCCTCAAGACTCCTTGATTTAAAAACTGTTTTATTTGAAGTAATTTTGTTTTTATTGGAGAACAATGAGGACCAGAAGGAGACGGTTCAGGGACCATACTGTAGGCTTCACTTCCCCATGGTTACTAACCCATGGCTGCCAATGATTCTGGTACAACTTTGGCGAAGGACAATCTCAAAATGAAAAAACACCTTAACAAATGGTTGACCATTAACTAAATCAATCACCACTTTAATTTTAAATCTTTTCTGGATCATGATCATTGATAAACATACGGCTGTAGATAAACTGTCACTGGAAACTTTTGATTTCTGAGTTGTCATATGAAACATCAGACGGGGTCACAGACTTGTGAGGGCTTTTCAGAGTCGTTTCTTTAATGAGTCTTGGATAATAAAATCCTATTTCAGTTTGGCAGTCAAATAGTTTTCTGAGAAATTCACACGACTTCAAGATGTGTTTGTGTTTTCTCCATTACAAAAGAAGCGTAGTCCCCCCCCCCTCTATGATATTATAGATCAAACCTGACTTGTATTTTAAAAATAAAGCTATGCCTGCAATTTTTAATTGGAGAGAAAGAGTGTCTGGGTCTATTTGTGGTCTGGTGCAATGCTGGAAATGCCAGCTGTCGGCTCGGCATCAAAGCCCGACTGGAACAAACCATTATTTGGCACGTTCACGCAGCTGGTTGAAACAGGCCTTACTGTGTCATACACGACAGATTCACGTCTTCATTTATTAAAACCAACTGAGAAATGTAATAATTATTAAAAACGTTTCAGAAAATGTAACCTCAGCTTTACTACAAACCAGACATCAGAGAAGACATTAGAAGCTTTTATAAAACCTTCTATAAATCACTGAAAACAGCTGTGTCTAATCCAGGGAGCCCCAAGCCAAGCCCCATCACATAACGCATGCCCGACGTGTCTGTGTCCATCACCGGTTTCACTCTTCAAACTGACCCCCCCTCCCTTTGCTTTCTGCCCATAGAGAGACCGAGGGACACGAGCAGGAAGAGGGCGAGAAGAAGAGGCCTCTTAGGGCTCGAGGGGGACACATCCAAAGCCAGCTGGTCTGGCTTTGAGGGAGATCGATGGACAGAGTGACACAAAGGCAGAAAAAAGATGTGGAAGAATTTTTTAAACAAACTGAAAAAGGAGATAAAGGAAGTCAGAAGACGTGGAGGACAGCAGGTAAGACATACAGGTGCAGCGGTTTAGACTTCATGTGCATATTGATGCTGAAATCAGGTGAATTTTACTCAGATTGTTTAAACGATTGCACTATTTATAAAATGATCTTGCACATAATATTGTCTCACACTATTTTAGTATTTTAGTCTGCGGGATTATATTCTCAGGTTATGCTTATTGCATGTTTGGATTGCTTGCATTATTTTACTTTTGGGAAGATACCAAGCTTAAATTCACAAAAAGAAAAAAACACCACTGGATTTAGATTAAATCTCACTAAGAAATGTTCATACGCTGCAGAAATGTCAAAGAACCTGAAGAACCTGTAGCTTAGCTGGACCACTTCCTGGGTCAAGTTCTCACTGTGAACGTCCGATTTGGATCCAACTAACACAAAAACGTAAATCCTTTAAATGTCACAAGTGACTGAGTTGAAGTTTGGTTTTCAGCCATGACATCTCAGTTCCATAAATGCTGGACTCTTCTGTTGCTTCGTTCTTCTGTGTTGAGTATTTAGAGGCTGATAAAAGAGGACGATAGTGTTGATGTCTCACTTGTGTCGTGCAGGTAATGCAGCAGGAATGGAAGTGAAGTTGTTTAGAGATAGATGTGGGCAGGTGGGAGTGTTGGTTCTGAGTTGAGTGTGTGACACACGTTTCCCCTGTGAACCAGTCAATGATTTATTTTTAAACCTAGCAGGCCCCAAGCAAAGTACCAAGGTTGTGCTTTGTCTCATAAAAAGTGATTTTGTTCATTTTATCTTTAACCCCGTGTTGACTATTGTCGCAAATTTGCATTAAACCACGACTGGCTTTAAAGGGACCAGACGAAGTGTTAGGATTAGTACTTTCATCAAAAACCTGCTGTATCCAGTCCTGTACTCCTCCTGATGGAGGATTTAAAGGTGGAAAGTGCCAATTTTATTTCTTTATTACTGTTATATTGTTTAATAATGACATAAAATAAAACAGATGATTACCGGTATATAGTTGTTACATTATATATATTGCATATTTCAGGCTTTTAAGGCTTAGGAAGCTCATGGGACAATCTTCTGTTTAAATATTTTCCTTTCCATTTTGAAAATTGTTTTAAATTTTAATATTTTAATGCTAGTAAAGGTGAAATATAAAGCAGTGTTCCAATATTTTGTTATGAAGGAGCGAAGGTTGGCAATAAAAAAAAACCTTACTGACTTATTACATACAAAAATGTAAGAATTTCACAGTTAAAATATGGTAATCCAACCATATCTTTAGATTTAAAGCATAAAATAGTTGCTGATGAAATGATTTAGACTCATAAACCCTAAAATTTATCAAGAACTCTTCTTTTTCTCACTCAGTAGAAAATATAAAGTTAACTTTTGTACAAATAAAATATTAATCTTGTATTTTACACTTGACTTTCATCAATAGCTAAAATAAATTATACAAGTGTTTTTAAAAAGTTTGTGAAGTTTTAAAACAAAAACTATTTTATTTGGATGTAAACTTGAGTGATAAACATATTCATCACTTTTTGTTATCTTTAACACTCTGATAAACTGCCCTAAACAGTACAAAATACACTATGAATAAATATGGTTTAGCAAATCGAACTTCTTGAGTTTATTTCAAGTCTAAACCAATTAGGAATCCATTAAAGTTCCTGCTTTAGGTCTAAACTTTTATATTTCACATATATTCATGTGTTTATTTCGTCCACCATGAAGTTTTCCATTTCTCAGAATCTTTTTCAATCGATCTTAAACTAATAAATTTAAGAAAAAACAACGATTGAGCTGGTTCTCAGTCGCACCTGCCTCCACATGCCAAAGAAAACAGAAAGGCAGGACAATGATCAGATTAGACACGTGACACGCTCACACGGTTCCCGCCCCCTCCTCCTATTGGCTGCTGAACAGACGCTGCTGATTGTCATTAGCCAGCGGAAGTGCCCTTTAAACCGAATTCCTCCGCTGTTATCTTAGAGATATGACGTCAGGACGCTGGAGAAGGCTGAGGGGAGGACTCGGGTCGTTCGAAGTTTACAAGAAAATGAAGTTAATGTGGAAAAAATGTGAATTTAGGAGAGAAATTAAGGTAGTGGGGCATAATAGTTGTTCATTTACAGTTATTATGACAAAGTATAACAATTAATCGATAACCATAACAAAAATAACCAGTTTCCACGTTCTCCTTATTGACATTTTTTCAACTTATTTGAATAACAGACTTTTTTTCTGTTGCGTACATCATGCTTTGACTTTGTGAGAGTGTGTGAGAGAGAAAAAACTCCGGGGGCGGTAGGGAGGGAGGGAGATGGCGAGGGAGAGGCTGTTCGTCAGATGGGGAGGAGTCTCTCACTGACAAGAGGGAGATTGGCTTTTCTGAGTTTGTCAGCTCCCCCTAAAATAGCAGTCAGCGTGTAAATGTGAACTGAAATTACGTTTATCCACTGGAGTCACCGATATAGAGTGTCTATATACAGCGACTGACTTGGGAGTAAAGGTGAGTAACGGAAATAGAAACAAATGTTGCGGGAGCGTGGCAGCGACGCCGAGGCTAGAGGGAGTAGAAAGGCGCAAGAGGGAGACGTAGAGTGGATTCGGGACACCTTATCTACCGTCTACAGACGGGAATTCAGCCTGGACGCGGTGTAAAAACTCGTCCGAATGCGCTGTTACTCATTTAACACGAGTTACGGTGAATTATCAGCGAGCTGTCGACGCCATAAGACGTCAAAGTGTCCGGTAAAGGGCGCAGCTGTTGATATCACAGTTGTGAGAGTTTTTAGAGGATTCGCCGCGCGCGCTCACCGGTAATAAGTTGTTTTTAGCTCCCAGAGAGATCCGGGGTCCCTCAAATCCCTCATTTGTAGTCGGGTTGGCTCCTAAAGTGACTTGTTTGAAGCTGTTATTTGTAAAAATGAAACAAAACAAAACCGGCGCGTCGATAATCGAGGCAAAACAACAATCAGTGTGTATGTCATAACACAGTTGAGCCACCACACAGGGACTATCATATTAGAAGTTGTCAAAGTTGACTGTAAATTTTATGTTTCAGTGTTGTTCAGCTTTGAAAACTCCAAAACACAATTCAAAGATAATCATAGTGAATATTTTTTGCTTAATTTGTGTTGTTATAATAATAATAAATAGATTAATTATGTTATATGATACATATTTAAAAATCTGAACATATCCGGTGAAATTGTGTCCTGAGGTAAGTTAATTTGAGGCAAAAAGTTAAATCCAGTCCTCTCTTAATTTTTAAATGCTTTATTATTCAGGTTGTGTGAAAGTGCAGATAGTTTGGAGAGGTCTTGTAAGAGAGGGATCTCTTTGCTGTCTTGTGGTCTGTGGCACGCTGGTGACCTTAACCTCTGGCCAAAGTGGAAAAATGCCAACAGTAACCTGACCTTCTCAAATGTTTCTTGCGTATGCACTACACCGAACATTTCAAAAGTTTGTAGCAGCGAAGGAGTTTGTTTCAAAGAGAAAATACAATCTGAAATTATTCATGGTCACTTCTAGTTATTGCAATAAAAACATGATTCAGGTTAGAGCTACTTTGAAGATTCAGTGAATATATATATATATTTTTTTAAAGAATAACTATACGTGCAGTTGTAAAGCTTTTACTGCACATTTATTATTCACATGCCAAGACAACACAATGACACATTTTACTGTAAAAACAGTTGATATTCAACTAAACTTGAATTTTTAACTGCATTCTTTTAGTGTTACATTCACTCTTAACGACATGCACATTACAATGCCAGCTGGTTACCAGTTATTTCTAAAGCAAAGCATTAAAGCACCATCCAATCTGCAGTCATTAGCTTGTTCGCTGCCTCAGGCCTCACCAGTAATGGGCCTTGTTGCTCATGATCCACATCATGTGAGCTCTTATGTCTAATGTGTGGATGTGGGATTCTTCTGCTGAGCTGAAACAAACACAGTGCTAGCAGTTTGTGTCACATATTAAGTCAAAAAAATGACAACGGAGGCACACGTCAGATATTCTGTTGCTCTAACCTCAGGGACCCTGAATGTTCTCTATTAGTCGTTACAAAAATATGACCATTAGATTCCGTCCTGCCTCATTTAATCAAGATGACGCAGTAATATTGGATGATGGATCGCCAGTGACTACTGATGTTTGTGAAACGCTTTGGCCTTGTTATGTGTTCTGTTTGTGCGCCCCTGCGTGCATCTTTAAACCTGTGTAATTGCCCGTTAGCGTCTTAGAGTAAGTTCTTCGTCATAAAAAAAAAAAAGAAAAGCAGGAGGGGGAAATGAAAGGTGGTGATGGTGCGAGGAAACGGGCAGCTGCAGCATCTTTTACCGCACTCCTCATCCCACTTCAATCTCAGTGTCTCAGCCTCTCCTTCCAGGAGAAATGTGGAGTGTGTGGGCGAGTCGGATCTGCAATTAACGCTGGTTGTCAGAAAAGAAAATGCTGGCGTTTACACCATGCCTCTGAATCACTGAGTGAAAGTCTTTCTCCTCCACTCTTCTCCTCCCAGGACATTTTTATTTTTTATTCCAAGGAGGACAAAAACACCAGAGAGCTGCAAGCCAAGGATGCATTGAGTGTACAATAAGAGATAGATGCAGAACATTTTGGTCCAATAAAGAGGATAGTTTTTCTCTGATTGTTTGGTAAGCCAAGAGATTCTTTTATTCTGCAGATTTAGAGAGAAAATCAAATCCCTTACAGATATTAATATTTTGCATGTTTTTTTTTTATGTCCTGGCTTCATGAGATGCTTTTCTGCAAAAAAACATGTTATAGTGCTTAAACAATACTTGGCAAATTAGCTTTAGTTATCATAAATACAACATTTGAATGATTTTGGTGTATTAAAAATTGCAAAAATAATCACAAAACCTACTTTCAGACATCAACTAATATTTTATTATTTGTTCAGATTTTGTTAAAAGTCGCTGACACGATTTCAAGTTGGAAAATAAAACAAAATGTCAACGGAATGATAACACACATTGCTTCTGTTTAGCTCTCCCTTTGTTTAACTGAAGCATCTTGGTAACATGAATCATTGTTTATTGGAGCTCCATCATCAATATGGAGATTCCAGCATTCCCCTGTGAGACCTGGAGGTTATGTGCAGAATCTTGAGCCTGGCAGATAATGTTTTAGACCGCAGTTAACTGTAGACTGTTCCCTGTAAAACGAAGAGTGAAGGCATCTTCTCTGACAAATCAGAGATTTACCGTAGTCCACAATTATCAAACCTGGTTAAACTGTAAACTAAAACTGAGATGCTGTTTATGATTTCTTTCTTTCTTAGTTTATTGTAATAGTTAATATTCCTATAAGTGTTCAGTGTGTGGAAGTGTACACAAGGTGGTTAGTTGTTCAGCTTCCTGCTTTAGTGTGTTTCCCTCTTTATTTTAGATATTAATGAGCTAAATAATATGCACAAAGTGACAGAAATTTACTGTTTCACATAAAATGACATAACACGTCAAAATGACTCGGCCTTTAATGCCAGAGTTTATACTAAGTTGAGCTTGTATGGAAAATTTATGGAGTGTGTTGCACAGTGTAATGTGACCTGTTAGCACTCGGATCGTCATCTTTGTGAAATGTTGGGGATATTTTGATCAAATCATAAAGAATAATGTAATATTGTGTGACTTATTAGTTCTCAGAGTATGCGTTATGAATGACTTTCATCAAATTTTAGCTAATTAAAATCAACTGAGTTGAGCTATTTTCTTTATTTAGAGGCTATCTTGGACTGGGTTGACAAATCAGTTGTGGTTTTACATCCATTAGTTACATTATGAGAGTTTCAAAAAAAATTTTCACTAACAGAAACACAGCTAATGGCTATGTCTTAAAGGCATACTATGCAGTTTTGCTTGTTTTGGCACCCCCTGGTGGCCGTTTTAAATCACTACCGTAAAAACATTAGCACCATTGTTTCTGCTTAGAAACACCTAAATCTAACTGTTGAAATGCCTCCTCAGCCTTCATTGCTTTCTACATTAGCGGTTATTTAATCCTTCAAAGAAACCAGCTGTGTTCAAGCAGGGAGAGATAGAAAAAAAGCAGGAATCATGAGCTAAGAACACTCCGGCACTAGCATAACAGCTATCCACTTTGGGTTAGCCTAACCCTCGCGAGATACGTGACTTTGTGAGACTTCCAGGGAACCGGACCGGAGAATGAGAAGTTGCAAATTTGGTATTCTGGATCTAAGCACCAAATGGGGCAAAGTGACTTTTCATTAACCCTAAAGGGTTCTATTAGCACATACTGGCTCAAGGAAAATATTTTAAAATATGGAAAAGTTGCAAAGTATGCCTTTTAAGCAAAGATTTAACTCAGTTTGTAGAGCTAGGAGTATGAGATTTGGATGACCTTTAACTGCAGTGACACAAAATTTGAGCTCAATATCTGTAAAATTGACTGAGTTCTAGATAGCTAACTGTGTTAGCTCATCTTGATTAGCTGTGGTGGCCATTTTGAATGGGGTTGATTCCAAACAATATTGAGTTGTAGGTGTCCAACCAATGATCACTCCCTTAGAGATTCGTTAAAATCCATCCAGCGGTTCATGAGATATTCAGCAGATCTGACAGCTCCTTAGCTCTGTAACTACAGCCCGGTGAGAGGAAGGGTCTGGTAATTTTTAAATCTCTTTAACCGTCTGATGTAAGCTCCAAGGGTGGACGCGTTACTCGCTGCGAGGTGCTGTTTGTGTTGCAGGACAGCCAGTGGTGACCTTTCAACTGTCCTGCCCTTGACTCAGACCTCAGGTGGTAAGCCACCGCGTTTGGCTCACTCAGCACATGTGCTGCTGAGCAGGGCAGAGCAGCTTAAGCTCCGTCTCTCCTCGTGTCTGCTGCCCCGTCAAATGAGCCCAGGCTGGATGCGCCTTCACCTCCTCGACTATTTTGGTCACCGAGCGAAGTCTCGGCATTTTGACAGGCTGCCTTCTCAAAAGTGAGGAGAAGACTAGCACATGCACTCTGTGTGGTTTTGTGAGGGCACACTGCTGGAAGCATGTGGTGGAGCAAAGGTGACAACTTTGACAAGTTGAGTCATTTTGCACCTTTAAGCTGCCACCTCCTCTTTCTTTTGGGGGGGGGGGGGGTTCAAGAATAACCACAGAATCACACAGTACTACGTGAGCCACACTGGCTGCATATACACCCCAAAGCAGGAGTGATACTGTTTGGCTTCATTTCATGTTTGACTTTATTTACTGTCCTACGCATTGCTGTGCCCTGATCATCCAAACGAGTTGAGTTTAAGGCAAAAAAAAACCGAAGCGAAGAAAGAGACATCTCTTTGCTGAGTTGCATTTTAAACACATTTTAATGAGACTTTTAAAAAGTAACACGAATCAAAGGAATACATTATAATATATTTTACTAGATCAAAAGATCTCTCGTGATTGCTAATATGCCCCACTGTATTGATGCTGTACCGTAGATCTTAAAAAGCATCTCTCACTGGAGGTTTAACTTCTCCGGCTTTTTATGGACTCGATTAAGCAGACGCATCAACAACTGGGAAACAATTGAGCTGTATGCAGAGTAAACTTTTACAAGGGTTTAGTAAGCCGTGTGTGATGAAGAGCTTTACATGCTATTATAGGAGGTGAATATAGGCTATGTAAATCATCAGGTATTGCCATCAAACCTTTTCTTCTATTATGCTACGTACAGTAGTGAGAAGTAGACGTGTTTATCAGTGGCTGGTGTAGTAATTAGAGCTGTGAGATTTAGGTGTCGCATGCAGCTCGTGTATCAAAGCCATTGAATAAAACTCCAGAAGCTGCAGGAAGTAACAGTTGGATCTCCTGCTGCTGGACCGAACTGTGGCCCCTATGAGCTGCAGGAAGGAGACCTGGCCTTTGTCGTACTTGTATTTCTGTCTGTCTGAGAAGTCTTGTGAACTGGGACAGCTGTGTGTGTGTGTGTGTGTGTGTGTGTGTGTGTGATTCCTCCCATTATTCCAGAGATCAGCCATACACCGCGGGGCTCTGACTTGCAGTTCAAAATTGTCTTCCTTTCTTCTGTTGGGGCTGTAGTGGTAGCAGCATGAAACACTGCAACGCCTCATGCACGAGTTGCCAAACTGTTTTGCAATAGACCCAGATATAGGTGGTTGAGCTTAGATTGGGATGATATGAAATGCCTTTTTGACCTTGCCCAATTTAGGGAAGGTATAAACTTGACCAACACTGTAAACAAACCATTAAATTTCGGGCTGTGCAATACATCGGAAAATTAATCGTCATCGCAATGACAGTATTGCAAAGGAATGCTTGGACTGCAATAAATCGCAAGCTCTTATATTCTAGATCGCATTCATGTTGTAATAGATTTGGGCAAACAATAATGCTAAAGCAGACAGAGAAATGCAATAATTATTCTAATAGAACAAAAGGAGAGGAGTCAGGACAATGTGGGTTTATCGCAACTGAAATCATCATTGTATTTTTTGACAATAATATTGTGATTGCAAGTTTTTTAGAAATGCACCAAAAAATTGGCAGATGGTTAAAAAAATTGGCTGATATTCTTCATGATCACTTAATCTATGATCAATGGAAACTCAAAATACTGATTTCTTTGTGATTCGGCCAAACAATAAAAACATTGGACAAGTCAAGTGCAGTTTTACTCCCGTAAAACAGACATAATCGTCAAGTTAATCAGAAATAAAACGAATCAAAACAAAAAAACCCAACAGGAATTAAATTAATTATAGCTTTTTAGATCAATTGGAATCATCCAAAATCTGTGTCAGCCCACAAAACCAGAATCAGTGCACTTTTAATTTTTACTTTAAGAATTTATTATTATACAGTTATTGTATTCTGTCCTGTGAGATAAATTGGATGAAGTTTGTATCGGCACACTAACCCAGAATCAGTGCATTTATCATGTTTTCCTAATATTGTGCAGCCTAGTAAACTATTACCTATCAACATAGCTTTGTGCATCATAAGAATTCTGTGGATGGAAGGTCATTTGTGTACTTTTTTATTTTTATTCTGTATTTGTAGCATCTTCTCTGTGAATCCAGGGCACTCAGAATTATTGGCTTTGCGTCTCCAGGATCCAGATCCCATCTATCTATAGTGTGACTGTGACTGTGAGAGAGGTGTTGAGTCTGCCCGCTGTTTGTGCGACCGCCCGTCTGTCCTCTCCCTCTCCTCCCTGTCCACTTTCCATCTGTGTGCTGGAGGCTGCAGATTTAGGTGGAAATGGTGTAGTGTTTCCACCAGTGAGCTGTTGCCGTTGTCGTGTTTTCATGTCAGACCATGTTGTTCTTCATTTTGTCTCTCCCTCCCTCAACCTCTTGTTTTAGCTGCCAGGGTTGTGTGTGTGTGTGTGTGTGTGTGTGTGTGTGTGTGTGTGTGTGTGTGTGTGTGTGTGTGTGTGTGTGTGAGGAGGGGGAAGGGGGAAACATTTATCATCAGCTGATGGACTTGGGCTCAGGACCAAGGGCTATGATCTAAAAGAGGCGAGGACCGAGGAACGGAGCCTATCCAAGAATCGAAACAGATTCTCGGAGAGGCGAGCGGGGCCTTTGGGTTTTTCCCCGACTTCTTTTTGTCTGTCTGTCTTCTTCTCTCTCACACTTTCTCTCTGTCAGTTTTCGCACAAAGTGCTCATGTGACAGCTAACACACATCATCTGATTTGGGAAAAACTGTATGCCAAAGCTGCAGAAATACTCCTTCAATTATATTCTTAGAGCGTGCTGTTTATTGATGTCAACACAAATCAAACTAAGAGAAATATCCCCGTCTTATTTAGACTGATGCCATTTTTACTTAAAAGATTAAGTTAAAGGGAAGCACTTACGCTGCAAAGTGAATTCAGAATATCTCATAAAGCCATATACATTTAGCAGACCTAATCTTAGACTTCATGCAACTTTTATTCATGTGTTTTGTTGAGCATTTTGTAAGCAGACTCTTTATTAAAAGTGCTCACTGGCTCTGTTTGAGATCATTAAAAGGCTATTCTATAACCCAAACGGATAGAAAAAGAAACATCAGTGCTGCTAAAGCTAGCCCCCTTTAGTTGTTGTTATGACTCATGGCCATCCTCACCGCTCAGATTGCATAAACCTTTTATGTAATGGAACACTGTGGGAAAGAGGCATCGAGTGGAAGATAAAAATGGGAAGAGAAAATCAAATATTTATTCTGAGCTTTTTACATGTTTTTTCTTCCATTAGGAGCAGATGCATTCTGCTAGTAGACCTTCTATACTGCTGAACAGTATGGAACATGTCTACCAAAAACTTTCTAAACTGTGGGGATGAGTTGAAGATCTTGAGGCCTCATTTGGGTTCTCGGTGTTGAGATTGAGTAAATGCGCTGCTTCTTAGACACATTATGCATAACGTCTCTAATATCCTCACACCGTGGATTCCCCCTGGAGGAAGTTCTTGGTTCGTCTTCGCTGTTTACCATTTTTGAGTTGCGGCCTGTGCAACATCAAAAGGCTGCCATGATACTCAACACAGACTGTAGGATTCCTTGAAAGGAGGAGAAGGAGGGAGGAGGAGGGGGGTATTGTTGCTCCCTGTGGGGTTGGCATTACTTCTGTTCCCTGGTGAGAAGTCCGACTTGTGATCGACAACCGTGCAAATGGACACATGCCATCATCCCATATCAGACTGCAACACCACACTGTAATTTTATGCAAACTCCGAGACCGTGCATGCATTAGTTGTTGATTTGTGCGTGTGGCTTTGTGTTATTAATGCAACTGTCAGAAAAAAAGAACAAAACTCCAAACCTTGAGATGCTCCAAAGCAATTCAATGAAAACGAAACAGAGAAGTACCAACTTAGATGTGTAAAATAGACCACGATTTGTAAGAACATGGCGAGAAACAGGAAGTGTTTATTCATTAGGAGCACTAAATATGGATGTTGTGCCAAGTCAAGACACTGACTGGTTGAATGACGCATCGAAGGGATGTGAGGGTTTAAAGCTGTGGCTTTAGGAAGGAATTTATTTGACGATTGGGTAAATATGAAGCAGGTAGTTTAGATGTATTTGAAATATAAGTATCGTCATGTTCTGG
Organism: Callopanchax toddi; assembly: GCA_006937965.1. Taxonomy (NCBI): domain Eukaryota; kingdom Metazoa; phylum Chordata; class Actinopteri; order Cyprinodontiformes; family Nothobranchiidae; genus Callopanchax; species Callopanchax toddi. The sequence goes on from SSNR01000001.1 coordinate 807,665, forward strand.
AGAAGCTAATCACCTACTGATTCAAGTCAGGTGTGCTGAAGCATCTAAAACATGCAGGATAGTGACCTTAGAGGATCAGGGCTGGACATCTCTAATGTAAGGAAACAAATTCAGGATCATTTTTCAGTTTTTCTATTTCTTACCTACAATTTGCTAATATTAGTGTGTTACTCTGACAAAACAACACAATTATTTAACATGGAAATTATGCTTTGTAAGTAAGAATTTATATAGTTATTTGAGAGCTTGACACAGTATTCCTCTAATCAAAGAGGAAGGCTTTTAAGGACAATGCCTTTAGAATAGTTTAAATTCCTTTTAAATCTCGTTCTTTAACCTAAATGTAGTGTTATCTCTATATAACTGCCTCCAGTGACGTAGTGTTCCAGCTGAACTGTGCCGTTTGTGTCCATTTCAACAACATTATTCATCATCCTGCCATTGCGTCAAGAAAGTTATCATCCTCTTTCTGCGTTCATAAAAGTTTCACTCAAACAAGCATTGAGGGATTTACCTCGAGGAGGGGAGTTGCTTTTCTACATGAAATGGATATAACTGTTAGGTGAGGGTCATCTCTTTATCCTTGAGAAACTGAGAATCCATTCATTGGCTGGGCTTGAAAACCTGACTGACGCAAATGGATCATTGGGAATAGAAGTGTCCCAGCAGTAATTATGTTACAACACCGCTACCGCACACTACCACAGAGGTGGGATGGGATGAGTAAGGGGGTGCTTCTTTTAGTCTTGTGTCCCTTCCGTTTCTCTACATTGTTAACACAATGCTCATCTTCTACCGTTTATCTCCTCTTTTCTTTCTTTTTCTTGTTCACGCGTCAATCCCAAGCATGCTTGAAGTGCAGTGGAAACTTTCCGACTGGCATCTATCCTCCATCGAACAACTGTCGCCCTTCTGTTGAATGACTTAAAAATAGGAGTAAGTTGGTAGCAGCTCATGTTACCTATTTGTCACTGTTGTCTTCCTGGCCTCCTGCTCCGTGTGCCTTGAAGGGAAGGCAAAATGTCCGTTTCATTCCTTTTCCTGCTATCCAGGACTCGGTGGCTTTAAGTCAGTTAAAAAAGAGACATGAAATTAATGTAATGTCAATGGCGTTTTCTCGCGAAACCCCCAAGGCACTTAGTCAAAGTCACCTTGCGTAGTCCTCTCATCCCCTGACAGTACCGCGAGAGTGAGATGGAGGATGCCTGTCTGGTAAGGCTGTCAGCATATGATGTCCTTCAGTTATTGGTTGTTACATCCACTCATCGTCATTCATATTTTGTAGATTGGATGCATGTCCGGTGTACATCTGAAGGAGCGACATCATTTCCATTCAGCCGTCTGTATAATGTGGCCCATGCATGGGGAAGCGTTTTGTGGGTGAGAGCAGGTTCATCCTGTGGGGTTTTCTTTTCTTTGATGTCATTTTGGAGGTGATAAGTAGCTTTCTGTCTCCTGGTTCCCGTCTTACAGCACCATCCCCCCCAGTCCAAGCAAGGTGCTAGCAGCATGGAGGATTGTTTGAACTTGCATTGATCCAATGTGGGATTACAGCTGGGTCATTGGAGAGTTGGACGAGCTTTCAGTCATCAGGGCAGATTAACCACTCGCTGTCTGCTTGGCTGCCATTTCAGTGCAGGCTCTCACTGCTAGCTATGTGACTGTCCCCACTGTGCGTTCTCCTCTAAACAATACATTTTTGTTTCTTTATCAAATCTGGTGAAGCCCGACAAGTGTCATGAAATAAGAAACTTGTAAGTGAAGTCTGTATTTGGTTTTATATGTAACTGTTTGAGTTTGTTCTTCCCTTTTAATACCTACATTATGTTCACATCACAGCCATGTCAGCCTTTCCTAGAAATCTTAATCAACTCATTCTTCTGTTTTAGATAAAAACACCCCAAGCAGTGCTTCAGAGAGGAACAGAAAGTGCTGCAGAATTTCCATGCCCCTTTTACATTTCTCAAAACCTCATGGTTCACTTTTTTTTTTTGTTTTGTTCCCATGCCCTTGCGATAGCTCTTATTAATTATATCTCATTAGTCGCCTTGGAAACTGAGGTGAGGGAATGTATAACATGAGTTCAAAGGAAGAGAGAAACAAAAAAGAAAGAAAGAAAGGAAGAAATCATGTGAAAAAAGCAACAAAAAAGAGAAGGGAAGAAAGAAGGGGGAGGGCTAAAAAAAATAAGGGAAGGAGAAAGTGGTTGTTGAGGGATCAGCCGTGTGTCAGATTAGCATCAGGAGACATTAACACTAGCGATGCTGCAAGGGCCACAATCCTGCTTTTCACTGCTGGAGAGGGAGATAAGCACACTCTCACAAAAGGCAAGAGGGAGAGCGCGAGAGAGGCTTGGCTTGCCTCCGCTCCCCTCAGGCCAACAGCCCCATTTACAGGTACAGCACCTCCTGATGAAAGCAAGAACAAAGAGGAGGATGTTCTCTTCCTACTGTACTCATGTCAAGGCGCCATTTATACAAAACTATGGATTTAGGCCGCTTCACTTTGTGTCGTCAGTCTGCCGGAAGGCTAATCGCAACCGCGCGACGGTGGTGACACTTTGAGTTTGATACACTTGAAGCGTCGTCGTGGATTATTTTACAGAATCCTGCAATCAATGCACATCAGATTAACGGCGAGAGGCTGCTGCTGGGTTTTTTGTAAATGCATTTCTGCCGTGTTGTTTCGGCGTATATCAACTTGTGCTGCACGAGCTGTGATTCATTCTTATGTAACCGACGGAGTGTTTAAATAACCAGAAAGGGGTCTGCTAACTGTAAAGTCAGAGGCAGTGAGAGTCCTGCGCAGGTTGTCCAGCATGTGTAATGATCCGTTCAGTCATCACACACAGAGCCAGGCCACTGGAGATGAGCCACTGTTGTTGTTTAGTCTCAAACTTAACTTTAAGGAAGGTAATAATTGGAAGGATCAGAGGGGAAGGGAGTTCCTCTCCACCACCAGTTCTCTCCCCCACAGAGGGCACACAGAAGGGTCCTGAATAACAGGAAGTGGAGGGGCAGGAAGTTGAGTCTTGTCTGCCCACGGCCTGTGGTAGGATTCTGAGCCTGACTCTTGTTTTGCACAGGAAGTGCAACTGTCATGGCTGTTCTCAAGACTTTGGCTGCTGTCCATCATCATCTTCAGAGAAGTAGAAGCATCTTATAGTTTTCATTCTGTGTGTTTCTTTGACTGTAGCGTTAGTAAAATAGCTCATAAACCACTGGATAGAAACTCTCAGGAAGTAATCATTACACTTCTATCTACAGCTGATTCAGTTTTGGAGTCAACCCCCATTCAAGATGGCCAAAAGTGGGCATGCTAGTATTTGAGTCATCGCTCTAGTGCTCGTGAATCTTGTGAAATCTTGCGAAGCTGCGTGAAATCACGCTTATTATCAAGATTTGACCATAACGTCTGTAAGTAGGCCTAAGTTTTAAACTGAGGTGAAAAGCTGTTGGTGGTACTCATACCTTCAGGGAACGCTAGACCTTTAAGGCTTTACTTTTTGAGATGTTGACTAAAACAATACAACGTTTATAGCAGGTAGTTTTACATTTTCACAGAAGGACTGCCCCCATTTTTGTTCATAAGGTAAACCTCATGACAGGAACGCGCCGCGTAGTTTTATGATATATTCTATATAGGGCAGCAGTTGAGGGAGTAATGCTTTAACATTGTGTGGAATGAACAGAGCTAGCAGAGAGGTAGGAGGGTGTGCTGGATTCAGTAATTACACTGGGAATTGAGCATGTTTTATTGATTGTGAAGCGCCAGGCCTGTTACCAAGCGTCCTGCTGTCTCTGTGGTCCAAGTTAAGGAGAGAGGAGAAGTCAAACTGGCATCCCCGTCACCTGACTTGTCCTAAACCCCATCATGGATGGCGACTCTCCAAGCTGAGTGTGTGTCTTTAACAGTAAGGCCTGAACTTGTTGTGTTAGTCATGTCTTATTGACTTTCTGTCAGGCTGACGTGGCCGTTTCTATGGTGACATATTCTTTGCACATTGATTTATGCGTTACAAATGTTTGGTAAGCATCTTTCAGAAGTGCTGGACTGGTTTATATCAAAGTGGGTCAGGTGGACTGTATCTTATCAAGGTCCTTTAAATGTTCTACTGTACAATGTGCAGATTTGAATTCGCCGAATGCTAACCGTCAACCTAATCAGCAGAAAAACATCTGGATCAGTATATATGTGCTTCATCTCGTATAGTTGCAGAGAAGTGGAGCTGGTTTAGGTTAACGTCAGGTGAGAGGCTCAGCACACAGACCTCGACAGAGTGCCAGTTCATCGCAGGGTGATCGTGCACACACTCCAACACCTGAGATCAATTTAGAGTCACCGTTTAACCCAACGTGTTTTTAGAGTGCAGGAGAAAATCGAAGGACTAGGAAGAAAACAACAACCTGAGATCGGGAGAACATCGGCTTAAAAACATGGAAAAACAAGATAAATTATCACTAAGTTAAAGTTTTAGTTGTCGTCATGCTTTACTTTACAATAATTTTTCCTGCATTTTTTTTTTTTGCAGAAACTAGTGTTCCAAGTGTCCAATCGTCTAAACCGGTTTTAAACTAAAAATAAAGAACTGGATATATATTAATTTTAAATTTAGTAATAATAAACGTGTGTCCTTCGCATCTATGATTTTGGGTTTGGGTCCTTGCCAGGCTCGGTGTATTATGTGAGTGAAAAGTTAACTCAAACATTCACCTTCTTGGCCAGACACCGTACCGAGTGTGTTGTTTCAATCCAGGATAGTTTCTGGTTGAGCTAATAATCAATGGTTTCTTCTGGTATTCCTGTTTATTTACACAGATGTGTGAAGCTGTGGAGAGAGCTGTCCATGTAGTGTGTCTGCTGACGAATTAGCAGGAAATTTGAAAGGGGGAAAAAAGGGTTGCCATGTTTTGTTAGACTGCAGGAACAGGATGAGCTACACAGTGTGTATTCACGTCTGTCTTACTTTTCTTTTAGCTGAACATTAGAGATGCACCTATTCTGGTTTTGAGGGCCAATACGGACCCACGTGCTGCTCTGACCTATAATTAACAGAACTTATTCCAGATTTACTTGAAAATTCTGGTTCTGGAAGCAAAATATTCCACATGGAAGACCTGTGAATGCTAGCATAAATTAGCACGTAGCAAGGGTATGTTCAGACAGTTCAGTAACTTGCAAAAAAATGGTAGAAAAATTAATCGGTGTTAAAAAACATGGTTAAATTGTGGAATAAAAAGAGATGTGATCATTTATCCCTGTTTGCCTGAACACATGATTTCAGACAGATTTTATGTCTCAGACTGTAGAGCAGAAAGAGCTCAGCTTTGTTATCTGCAGTCAACTCTCAGATAAAATTACACCAATATCAGTGTTTTTAGTCTTGAAATCTGAAGTTGTAATATTTGCAACCTGTTTTAGGTTCTGAGAGCCTTTGATGAGCGTAGACACGAGGCACACCTGCAGTCTGAAGGCCCTCTCAGCTTGTCATGTCGTATCTGTGCACGAGAACTGTCATTGCACAATCTGTTATGCCTCTAGATTTGAACTGTCCTGCTCTGACAGCTGTTCTGCATAAAGACGGGGAGGAAAGTGCACGTGTGTGCGTCTGGTGAAGTGTATCTAAATATTTCTCTTTAAATACGAAGTGTAAAGCGGCACCGATCGTGTCTTTAGTCGCAGCACACGCAGTTCTCAAACAAAAATCATGTTTTTCTGACCAAACTTAAATGATAACATGCAAACCCACACAAGATTAAGTCACTTTGTACACATTTAAATATTTACAGCATTACTAATTGGGCTTTTTTCCCCAGCAAACTGCAAATAAGGCCTCTGAAATTGAGATAATTTTATAAAAATGTGTCTAGAATATTTTTTTTGCCTAAAATGAAGAAAAGAGGAACACAATTTCAGCTCAAAGTCAAAGTGTTTGAAATTAGAAACCAGAGATTTTATCAAAAAACTGAATATTTAGTGCATCACTCAATATAAAAACCTCCGTTAACCTCCCTTTGGGGGAACCAATGTGCTGCCATGGGCTCCCTCTGTGTGTGTTTGAAACGGCGAACGAAGGAGAACGTCGATCCTCTCTTTAGTTTGTTGTGATGTGGTTTGATGAAAACCTCTGCGGAGGTTCGACCGGTTACTTTCCTGGCTCCGTGTGGGTAGTTAGCAAGGTGATCTCAGTCAAGTTGCCTACAGTGGAGCCCCGATTCAGACAGCCAGACACCATAATGCCAGTTCCTCTGTTACCCATAATGACCATGTGTGACTGGAACTGGTCATTTTCGTTTTTGCTGCCAATTCAGCCCCTCTCTGCCTCACCGCGCGAATGCTGACTGCATCTAATGGCCCGAGTTGTTAACCTTTCTACATTTGTTCTCATACTGAGGGGAAAAAATGCACTTGTTTAGACATTTTCTATTTGCCAGGTGTAAGTGATGGATGTGCCTCGAGGGAGGGGACTATATCTCTCTTTGCGTGTGCAGAAGCAGAGACAGGACATTGTTAGACATTCCCTAGGGCTCATCATGGCCGCAACTACCGGACAGGTCGTCTCCTGTGAGAATAAACCCCCCCCTCCTGTTTTTAAACTCCTGGATTCTCCTCCAGCCCAGAAAAGTTCATCTGGCTTGAAGCTTTTAAAAACAAAATCACTGTTGGCCACTTGAAGCCTAAACAAATAATTTGGCTACAAGAAGAAAGTACTGAGATTCTGCTTTTAGCTAACAAAAAATCCACCAAATAACTAAGGTCACATTTGCTTTTATGTTTTTCATCATTCTACTTTGTTCTTTAACTTTTGTACTTGTCTTTAAGTGTTAAAGTTGATATAAAATACAAATTTAACCAGAATTTCAGATGATCTTTTGATGATTAAACCTCTGACATTGACTTCAGTTTAATTAAATGACAATAACTTTGTTTAAATGTTTGTAAAATGCTCAGTAAATTGAAGCTGAAACGCATAGACTTAACATTGAAACGTTTATTATGTAAGGCTTTTGTAGCTCTGCTCTCTATAGAAAATTTTAAACCGACTTCTAGTGACTCCAGCTCAGGGTCAAGCGCAGCAGTACAAAAGATAATAGCATGAGGGACTCACACTTTCTGAATGTGCCTGAGAACAGAACACAGAGCCCTCCGGTGCTTTAACATTAAAGAGACATTGTTGAGTGTTTAGTTAACATTTAATTTTCTCTCTCTCTCTTTCCCTCTTTTGTAGATTGTGAAGTCTGACGAAGAGCAAAGAGTGTACTGCGAAAAGTGAAAGAGAGCACACACACACACACACGCACAAAAGACCGTTGCACAATGTACTAGGGGAGTGAGAGAAGAAAGCGTGCTGTTTTGAGATTGTGTGAAAACCGGAAAGGACACAGCCATGGGCCGGAAGAAGATACAGATCACCAGGATCGTAGATGAGAGGAACAGACAGGTGAGTGGAGCCAGAAAAAATGAACTTTACAGCAATATTTCAACCATCTTTGGACAAAAAGACAAATAATCCTTCTCATGAATATGAAGCATTTAAAGAAAAGGTGGCAAAAAATAGATCCTCCCCTATCATTGGTGTTTGAACACCTTAAAAACCATCGGTTAGTGCGGCAGGTGAAAAACACCTATTTCCACATGAGTTCTGTAAGTTACTCATGCAGGTGTTGATATCAAAGTCCTTTAGTTAAAATGAAAATGAGATGTGACCTGCTTGATATGAAGAGCTAGAATCTGTTAACATTAAAGCAACGTTTGGTGTCTTTTTTACAGCGATGTGATCTGAACAGTTGGATCGTGTTTGGCTAAAATAATAACAGCTTTAGACCTGCAGTGTTTGGTTCAACCATAAAATGTGTATAAAAAAATAAATCTTGAATAATTTGAAAAAAAAACAACCCTCCTAATCTGTTAAAAGTTTTAATGAAATTAAAGCTTGAAAGTGCGAGTTATCTTTGAATATCGTTTCAAAGTATGTTAAAAAAAAGTCCATATTTTTTGTGAGCCCTCATAACTTGTTTACCAGATCCAGCTGTATCTTTACTCGCTTCTCTGAAAGTTTCAGTTTTCTTCTCGTCTTCCTCGCTGCCTTGGACCAGAGTTCAGCAGCTGTCACAGTGAGCAAGGATCTAAACAGACAAACCTCCCTCCCCGAAGTCCCAGCCAGCTGAACACGGGGACCATGACATTTCGTTGTCAGTGCGGTCGTATTTACAGACTTGATTCCCCTGCCACCCTGCAATTTCATCTGGAGAACTTGATGAGGCAGCAGGAGCGTCGAGCTGCAGGAGGGAACTGTGGGTAGCACAGCGGGCTGCCTGTCGCCTCCTCACACTGCCGGGCTTGTCCCGGTCCCGGCAGTGTGACTGGGCCCCTTTGCTGTAACCCTACGTGTTTGCAGCTGTTTGGCAGTAATTAGGTGCAGCCACTGCTGAGCAGCACCCTCTCATTTTCAGGGTTGGGTCAGGACGACTCGCAGCACCCTTTTTTCGCCCTGGTTTCTCTGGACCTGGGTAGCCACAAAGTGGGAGAACGCTGGAATTCGGTCCGTCTGCTTGTGATAAATATAAAATCCTAAACAGCAAAACAACACTAGTATGTTGAGACTAAATTAACAGATGTGGATATTTCAGGCAGGAGGAGAATGTTCTTGACTTATTTAGCTGAACTCCCTTTGATTTTAAGGAATTTGGGGGCCTTTTTGAAGTGTGTTTCTGGTAAAAGTTATAATTACTTTCCCAACTCAACGTAGCAAGCTTCCTGAACGGCCTCTGTTCAGAGAAATAAAGTTTACATTTGGCATGACTGAGCTAACTGCTAGTCATAGCACACAGATTATCTTTAAACAGCTTCTGTGTCCAAAACTTCACTGCAATTCATGAAATGTTATTTTGTAAACCATTAAGTCACCGTTGCTTTTCAGCAGAAACATTACAGCTGAATTTGTTCCCGGAATTTACAGAAGTACTAAAGTTTGCTGTTAAAAATCAATGTAATTCATAATTGGCTGCAATGTAATATAAAATAATGTGGCGTGAATTATGAAAATTAGAACCGTTTTAGGACAGCAGCAGTACATGCTCAGACTAGCCCTTAGTTCAGTGGTTAATTAAGGACCTTTAGAGCATGACGAATTTATCGACCGTCGACGATCGGCTGGGCCTCTATAAGTCTGCACAAACAGCCGTTTTAAAGCCAGAGTAATCCCAGATATATGACTTTATGGTTTTTGGCAACTAGTTCCTCCATTTTTGGACTTTTGAGTTGGCAGGTCAGTCCGTGCATGTTTACGTAACTCATCGTCGCACATCGTCATTGTTGGAATGACGAATATCGGCTAGAAAAATGTTGCATATCGTCCAACCTTACTAGAGTAGTCATTATTTCAAACTTTTACACAAAAATAGCTCTCATTAAATATAACAGTTTATAAAGGAGCTTAGATTCCTGTATTTATTAGAGAATATCTAAATAATTGTTGAGATAATTTAGCATAAAGGTAATATTTAGACTGTATTTAGACCCTGGGAATAGCATTTCAAAACCAAAAAAATCATCTTGTGGCTCGATTATTAAGTTAACTGCTTCAGTTTGGGTCAAATAGCACGCTTTATGTAGTGACCTGTGTCTTTATAAACAAAAACTTGAACAATGCAAGACAACATTTTGTTATCTGATTCTGTGTAAAGTCTCAAGACTGTTCAAATGATCTGTTTTTTCTGACATAATTAAGGAATGAAGAAAACCTTTTTCCAAAGAGAATCTGCAGGAAAAGAGAGAGGCATTGCTTTTATTAATGTGTTTTCATCAGATTTTAAATGTCTCACTGTATAATCAGCACAATGCAGGCGTTTCGGCTTGCATTTAGTTAATTTTAGCTGGATCAGCGGAAAGTCTGCTGTGACAATAGGCTGCTGTGCTAAAATAAAGCTTTGGTATTAGGTGATGTATGTGTATGCGCCGTTGTCTCCCTTCTTCCTCTTCTTCTTCTGTTTTTTTTCCGTGGGCCATAAAGCACACAGTGCCAGCTCCCTGGGGCATGCTCCTAACCAAGGGGGGAAAAGCCATTTGCATATGGTCTTCATTGTCTGGAGACAATTTAAATCTTTGTGCCACTCTGCTGTTAGCTTTCAATGCTCCAGCGCTTTGAATGAAAGAAGTTCTTAAGTAGGCTAATTATAAAGTATTACTCTAATGTATACAATAGCCCAATAACTACTGCATTGTACACAGTATGTCATTTGAGGACAAGGGCTTCCTTGTATTATTACTGCAAGTGTTATAAGAGGGCTGTTAACCTTTTAGAGTGGGCTGATTAGGTCTGCAAGAGCACACTTAATCAGGAACGGAGTGCAGAGTAAAATATAGACCATAATCCTTGAACATATAATGTGTGGCGTTTGGTAATTTGTTTGCATAAAAGTATATATATTTTGTGCACTGTGGCTTTGAGGAGGAGTTGCGAATGAGACGCGAAGATAGCAGGGATGCTGTTACGCTAATAAGACTACAAACAGCCAGTTTCTGAGCCATGCCCTGCATAAGTGAGGGTCTTACATCACATCATCATCCAGATTTACTTTGCTGATTGCAAATGAATAACAACCAGACAGCAACACACTGGATGAGTCTCTTGATTTACTTTTTTTTTTTTGCAGCAATTATTACCTTTTGAGACTCGTACACAGTCATTACCTCGAACTTTCGGCTTTTCTTATCAATTTGTCGTCCCCGCTAACGGGCCGATTACATCCAGTTACAGATGAATGCTCAACAGCATCGGATCTCTGCAGAAATATGTGCTTTTATAATAGTGTCAGCATATCGGCAAGTCAGCAGCTGCAGGACGAAAATGCCCCGTGTTCACACAATAAATCAAGTCAAGTCTGTGTGGTCACAGTCTCATGATGATCACACAACCTCAGGAGACCCTGAAACCAGTATCTTACTGGGATGTGGGTGTTGGGGACAAATTGTCTCGAGAGGTTCATGAGAGTTTTCAGTTTCCTCTCTTGACTTGCTGTTGTACTGCTGGCGTTTTGAACATTTGCAAGACTCATCTTTCCACCACTTTTTCAAATTGTTCAAATTTTTTTAGATGCACTTGATTACAAATCTTGTATTTAAAGTATCGTACATACCAATTCAGAGTGATTACAAAAGGATTGATGTTTTTTTGCAGTTTAGTGTCTAATAGTTGCAGCCTAGTGAGATTCTGGCTTTATGGCTGCTCTAAATACAGTATAACCCATTATATAGAGCTGTTAAACCAGTGGTTCTGATTCTTCTTCCTATAGCACCCATCACCTGGATCTGCTGTGCAGCAGAAATAAAAAGGGGGAGGCCAGGACGCATTAGTCTTGTTAGTTAGTGTGGTGAAACCTAGTGAACAGTGTCTAGTGATGTCCTCTGGATCCCATTAAGCAGGCTCACTGGGGGTAATTGTCCAAGTCATTAAAAGTTTGATGATTTTGCTGCTGGGTGGAGGGTTGCCTGTCCTTGCTGTGGCTCATTTTGGATTTTGCCCTGGAAAGTCAGATGCCTGTTGGCACATTTAAAGTAGATTTCTCTCGCTCGCTCTCGAGGGAGGAACACGGCGCGTACCTCTTGTTTTTCAGCTTTCACTCAATCCCAACGGTCTCGGCGGTGATCGTTATTTGTTTGACAGCTAAAAGAAATCTTGATAGACAATAGAAAGAACAGAGGAAAACTGTCAAATATGACAGGCAGGTGTGATCCCCCCCCCCCCTTGTTTAGGATGATTTATGTTTGTTCAGATGGTAAAACATAAGAGTTTTACATTCAGGTTTTATGTTTGAATTGAAGAGTTTTTTCATGCCAACACATTCATATTGACTGCTTTTGATTAGCTAAATTAGTGATTTAGCCTTAAATGATCCCATTTTTTGTTTTCTAGTGGAGATATTTTCAGGAGTCTTTTTTACATTTGGTTGATCTAACACGTCGTCCTCTCTAGTAAACACGATCAGTCATGGTTACTGTAGGTTTCAAGGTTAATACCACCCTCTGGTTGAGGCCCCTCGGTCCTGACTTGTCCAACACGAGGATCCTGAGGCCGTCCTCTCTCCTAGAGAGGGCTGATCCAGGCAGACAGTCGCGGCGGCCCTGGCTCGTCTCCCAAGCCTGCACACTCTGGCACTGCCGAGCCAGGGCAGCAGCCAGAGGGCCCGGGTCACCCTGCCAGCTGGTGCCAGATCTCTGCGTCTCTCAAGCTTCTCTCTTGTCTGCCATCGGGCTCGTCAGAGGTGACATGAGGTTCTAATAACGCTGCTAGCTCCTCACCCTCTCTGTAGGTGTTAGTGAGTCAGGCATCTCCTGCCATGCCCCAATCACAGCTGCACTCTCAGACCCAGATGTCTTGTTTGTCATCTTGGCAGACCTGCCCAAGGATAGACATTGATAGACCCCTTTGATTGACACGTCGACTCTGTGTGAACGTGTTCGTCTGGGTTCTTCGCAGCATATGTTGGTATAGGCTACTTAAGTTTCAGTTGGAAGCGTCTGTCTGGCTGGTCTGACAGACACAAAATAATTTTTTTCTAAAGATGTGTTTATTTCAAGATTTGCTGCAAAGCTTTTCACAAGGGTAGAAGGTTATAGTTTGCTCAGTACAAATTCCTGTGTCTGCTAGGAAAATGATCCTACTGTATGGTTTCCATTAAGCAAAAAAGTCATCTTCAGGATAACTTAGGTTGAAGATGTTAAACTCCACTGCTCTTTTTTAGTTTGATAAAAATCATGCAAAACTCCTAAAATGACTTAATAAATCTGCACATACATTAAAGCTACAAGCTCAATTAAAGCTCTGCATAAGTAGGTTGTGGTGATTGGGAACTTGGGAAGATGGTGGAAATGCAACAAATGTGTGAATCTGAGAACGGAACTGCCACCTCATCTCGACACCATGAGAGCTTCTGGAGACTTCAGACGTGTCTCTGCTGCCGTAGTCGCTGATCTGAGCTGTGATAATGACCTGAAGTTGGAGCCATTCCAGTTTATTTTAAGTTTAAATTATCTGGCTGTGGTGAAGTGGTTGCATTTGGAAGATTGGGGGTTTGATTCCCAGTCTCACCCACAGTATGCTCATAGATGCACGAGGGAGGATGTTTGAATGGGCAACGATGAAACGGTGTAAAGCACTTTGTAGAATGTGGAGGAGGTTAAAAAGATGCTATAAAAGTGGACCATTTCTTTTGTTTTTGCATGAACCGTCATTCCTAAAGAGAGGAAGATAGGAAATTGTTAATTACGTGAATGAGTCGAGTAGCTAGATTACACGTTTACCACATTTTACGGGCGACTCAAGATTTTTAAAACCACACTGAGTGACTTTGTGGGTATCTTTGAATTGGTGAACCGTAGGAAAGCTTTACCAGTAAACCTCCCACTTGACCTCAAGGATGTCTGTGGTTTTCCACTGTCACACCAGTCATCTAAGGCAAGATGGGGGTGGATGGAGGTTAAATTTGCAAATGCTGATTGTGCATGTTGCTTTTTTTCATCTGTCTTATTAAAAAAACATATTCAAAGTGAACTAAAATAGGGTGAATTATTCCTGATTAATCCATCTGTGCTGGTAGAGAATAGTATTAATACTGTGATGTCAGTTACGAGTTTTGGATCATGTTGGCCCAAGTATCGGAGCTGCTGCTGCTGCGGAGGTTGAAATGAAGTGGTGCCTGGGTCAGCAACCCTGCACTCAGCACTCTGACATGCATCCAGGTGGAACAAAGTCCTCGCTCAGCGTCTCATCCCAGGCTTCCTGCTGAAAGGTGACATCTCCACGGCTTAACGGCCTCATTCATCTGCTAAAGAGCATACAATTTGTTAATCGTTTCCCCTCATGGCGGCCCATCCTTTCCAGTTGGTTAGGCAAACAAACAAATTTGCAAGCAGGTGAAAGAACAAGTGCTCATTTTTTTTTATTTTGCTCAAAGAATCTTTAGGGTGTCCTCCACGCTGTGTTCCTTTTTGGGGGAAATTTCAGAATAAAATGCTAAATTCTGTGTTTATTCTAGGAAAAAATGGTTAGTCACTTTAGTGCATTGGATAGAAAATTACACAAGGACAAGGACTCTTCCATGTCCAAAGCAGGGTTAATGGTCTATTGTAATTACCTGTAGTGTGGAAGATTTTAAAATTCATTTATCACAGCTGGAGTGACCCCACAGTCTGAGCAGTTACACACACTATACAACACTTAGGATTATACAGCCTTATACCAGTCAAAATGAGGGTATAGCTGCAAGCTGTGACCAATTAAAGTTGAACAAAGCCAGCTCATCTGCTCAACTCCTCTCTTAGTAGGTCATTGAGTCTGAAAGAGCATTCAGACCCGCGCACTTCTCCACAGCTCTGCAGCACAGCTTTTCCTTGCAGGGATTCTTAACAAAAATTGCATTTTTAACTTTACAAAATACATTAAACTATTTATTTATTTGCAAAGAGCTGTTGCAAAAACAAAGAGAAAGCAACTCCCTCTTTGTGAGTTGTGTTTTTGCTTTGTTAAGTGAATGCAGCATTACTGTAAAGAGGCGCTGTAACTTAATGACATGTGTGAATGGGTCTGAGGCAACCACACAGACGGAGCAGCGCTGATACAGGACAGAAAGTCACTTTGCAGGGAGGGGTTGCGTTACCACTGGAGTGATGTATGACCCGAAGTCCCATCTGAGGGCTCGTGTTACATGGCTTTATGCTGCTCTACAGTGATGGCTTTCCGTACATGGAATCAGGGGCTACGGTAATGTATGGACCCCTGATGCTGCCAAAGCTCTGACTCAGCTTGCTGATGGTGCCTCCTACCCTGACCTCTGGCCTGATAACTAGACACTTCAGTCGGGCGGTGTGTTATTAGAATCATACTAAAAGGTGGGAGAGTTGCGTTCAATCATCTCGTTAACAATAGCATCGCTGTCATAAATTTGGCCATACTTAGTGATGGTGGTTCAATAGGGAATAGACTTTTGGTAGCAGTACAATATGATCCTGTCTCTTCATTTTTTAATTAACTTTTATTGTATCGGTTAGTTTTACTAGGACTCATATTCTGAATTATACTGAACTTACATTTTCTGTTGCCTAGTCCTTTCTTGTTATGAAAAAAACTTAACACGTGCATGTGCTCACATTTCACATACATGTACTTTTTTTTGTCTTTTTAGTTCACTTGACTTTGATCTTCAATTTTAATTAGCAGAACCGTTTTCCTCCTTGATGGATGGTTTTGTTTCCTGTGTGTTCTGCAGGTTACCTTCACAAAGAGGAAATTTGGCTTGATGAAAAAGGCCTATGAGCTGAGCGTACTGTGTGACTGTGAGATAGCCCTCATCATTTTCAACAGCTCTAACAAACTGTTCCAGTACGCCAGCACAGACATGGACAAAGTGCTGCTGAAATACACAGAGTACAACGAGCCCCATGAGAGCAGAACCAACTCTGACATTGTGGAGGTGAGTGAGCTTTGTTTTGCTACTTTTTATGATTTATTACTCAAAAACCTGTGTTCAGACTCGTTAGATTTGAGCTGCATTAATTATTTTAATGCAGGAATCTGGCTTTGAGATACATTTTTAATTCTATCTAGCTCATACTGCAAGAGGAGATGCACAAGTCAGGGACAACTAACAATTTCCTTGTAATCACCATGCAGATAGGGCGCAGGAGGTCTGCTCTCCCTGATAAGTTCAGCCTCTCTTGTGTGCACCAACTGACGTGAAAAACCTATCTGCACGAGCATGCACAGAGTCGGCGCTGACCACCAGCGCTGACCGCCGGTGTTTCCCAGAGATATCCCACCTTTAGGGAACAGGATGCACAGTTAGCGCGGCAGGATTTTCAGTTAAAATGCGGTTTAGAGTGCATTCTATAAAGCTTTTAGGGTTTGCGATGCTCCTGCAGGCCCCAGCGGCTGGCGGAGGAGAGAGACACTTGTTTTGCCAGAGCACAAAATTGTCAGCCAAAAGTGTAAAAGCCAAAGTAAATGAGAACGATTATGGATGCATCCTGCTCCAAACATCTTGCGCTGGCACGTGTGTGGTTTCTCGCCTGATTCAGGATCTGCTTCAAGGGGCCGATGTCTTCATTCTGACTACATAAAAGCACACACAATGTATGTTAATGCCTATTGATAAAATCCTCACAGAAAGCGTGAAATTACCCATTAATCTTTATTGCTATTATTTCAAATTCTGTTAGATTATAGAGCAAGACACTTTCTATTAGACCAAACAAACTGCTCCATCCTTGCTTTTACCGCCACCTGCCCACTACACGTGCACAATTTTTACTGCTGCTGCACAATTAAGAGACTTTAAGAGTTTAAGATGGGTGAGATTGAGAGAAGAAAAAAAATTGAGGTTCTTTGAAAAGACTTTCACTTGGAGGAATTAGTGAAATTGCATGCAGCATAAAGGAGTCAGCTGCAGCCCATTATCTTTTATTTATGCTGCTTCTGCTTGTGAATTACCTGCTTGGCGGAGCTGCAGAAGAGTGTTCTGGCATCCTCGTGCAGTAACTCCTCCATCAGGGGCCCTCAAAGCAGAGCAGGGGCTCACCTGCATAAAAGATACATGGATACATTCCTTACATAACAGTGACCACAAACTTGTTTTTGCTGGAACGCTAGAAGCTTTCAAGATTTGCTGCAGACTGACGTTATTTACTGGGTCATTCTTCAGCCTGTTTTATCACAAATTCTGCAAAATGGAGTTGACCTGATGGAAATGTGTCTCAAATTGGGTTTCTCACTGTTTATGTTTAAATACACAATGTATGTTTGACTTTTTTTCCTTAAAGGTTGACGTTTTGTCCACACTTGGCTGTGATTCTGGAATAAAAATGCCAGAACTTCTCAATAAGGGCACTTCGTATGTTAGTAGACTAGTCATGGTTTGGTTCCCTTTTGGTTGGCACACGTGGTAGAACACATCAATGAGGGGAGTGCACCCTTGTAACCTGAAGGCATTTATTGCAACTTGCCAATGAGGCTGTTGAGCACTGGAAGGCTTTGCACTGAACCTCACTGAGCCAGATTTGCAGGCTACAAGTCCAAGGATATTTCCTCTCTGAGACAGACACACGTGACACTTGCTCAGTATGTTGCACTTGCTAACCTGAAGTCGTATGCATTGCATCCAGCTCCGTAAGATGTGATCCCCTGGTCTCCAAATCTTTCATGTCATCTGCAAAGTTGGAATTCAAGGACATGGTGCCATAGGGTGAGCAAATAGACAAGGTTGCACTTCACAAATTAAAAAAACTGACCCTGAAAGAAGGAATAGCAGATTCAGCAGATTCTAGAAATGTCCCTGTCTGTGAAAACATCTGAAAGGGGGAAAATGGATTCTGCAGCAAGATAATGACTCAGAACATACCTCAAAGTCTACAGAGTAACTAACTTAAAGCTAAAAGGATTAGTCATGACCATCAGTTCCAAGAATTGTTGCTGGAAATCGGTTGATGGACCACAAAGAAGCAGAGCATGTAAATGGCCAGAGAATCTCAAAGAATGACGGACCGTCTCAAACATGAGCTGAAAGCTGGATGCACCAGCCAGAAGGGTGTAAACCTTTGATTACACCTGTTTTCCTATGAAACTATAAAATATGGCAATCAAACTGTAAACTTGCATAAAATGATTAAAACAGCTTTTATTCTAGGCCTTCAGGAAATTAGAACTTCACTCGCTAGAAGATTTGCCAAAATGCTGCATGTGGTCTTCTGCTTTATGTTTCTGTGAACCACATGGTGTAGCTGGAATCTCCAGTCCTTGATTTTGAACCAGTGATCCCAACTGGTTTTCTATTCATTACTGCTGGCTGCTCTCGAGGAAGCTGCCTGTCTCTACAAAAGCAGATTGTCCCAGCTCACTCAGCCAGCGTCTTCTCCTCTGTTTCTGCTTGGTGTGTGGTCAGAAGTAAAAGCAGACCGGAAGCAGCTCACTTCACATTATCCTCGGCTGGAGGTCTGTCTAAGCTGGGGTAGCTACGATCTGATCGTCTTCTAAAAGAAAACTCAATTTCACCTGCCTCCTGTGACCTTTTCTGAGGCTTTTTGCTTTTCCACAACTGCTGAGGTGATGCACGTGTGATGATGGGAACAATCCACCTCTTCCTCATTTATCTTGTGAAATGAGCTTCACATGGGGACAATTTTTAAGTTGCGTTAAACCAATCTGGTCCAGTTTGGGAGGCAAATGGAAGAAGGCCCTCCCACTTTTCACTGGTGAGCTTCTTTTCCGTACAAGAAACGGAATCAAAGGTCACATTCCTGTTCAGTAGTACCATCTGTAGATAAAGGCCGAGCTGTGCAGTGTGGGAGAATAGTCTCCATGTTTTCCACAGATGGATGCATGCCTTGGCCACAGTTTGATAACCCAGTGGAGGGCTGTGGACTTTGTCTCAAACTTGGCTTGCAGTCCAAAGCTGAGCAGTAGGTTCAGCTTTTCCCCCCTGCATGTTGGTGTGAGAGTTGGTGCATCTCTGCATGGGTTAACCTTCCCAACACACCAGGCAACAGATGAGCAAATAACTTGAGGTGCGTTCAACATGGAGCACACAGACGGATGCAAAAACTGGGATTCATGACTGAAGGTTTTATGGTTTTGTTTCTATTGTATTGAGTTCCGTTTATTCCACAAATGAAAATGCTGCTGTTAGCCATTATAATAATCTAATATTATTTAGTCTTACTGCTCCTTCTGCTCCAAACTAATGAGATTTTGCTCATGCTTCACTCTAACCTCACACACTGTTCTCCTGCATACAGAAAGATCCCTGTGTGTCCAGCAGAGAAACAAAACTAACTTCATAAGCACCGTTTGGCATCTCTTTGAGCAGTTCAGTACAATTAAGGTACGGGTTGGGATTAATCACAGGCGCATGGGATCAACATTAAGGCAACACTTAATTGTAATCTTATAAAAAAAATCAGGGCATTAAACAAAATAGCTTCTAAGTAACTGGACTGTGGCTAAAATTTGACATTTCTCTTCTGTCCTTTGTGCGTTTACCCCGATGACTTGTGGGAGTAAACATCCCGAGGTCATTCATAGGGAAATGCTGCTTATCGTCTTCATAATAAAGAGGGGTGGGCCATTGTTGATGTGCCTCAGAACGAAAACAAACAAAAAAAACTAGACAATTGTGTCTCCCCGTGTCTCATAAGACCACTACAGTGAGCATAAAATCATCAGGGTTGATTTCATTGTCACGACCAACTTTTTGTTAGAAATGGAGCTGTATTAATAAGATATGGAAATGCTGACCGTTACTGAATGTCAGGCGATTCAGCCCACTTTTCATTCACTATATCCTCACTTTTAAATGATGTAGAGAAGGAGAGAGAAATCAATTCCTTAAACGAGGCGCTGTGATTCTGAGATGTAGCTCCAGTGACAAACCGCTCAAAGGAAAAAAAAAAAATCAACATTAGTATCAGTTATTGGATGAATCTGTTTTAAAGCTCAGGGCTGGATGGGCACCATGAGTTTCAGACAGCAGATATTTGTGTTCGTCAATCAAAGGCTGAGCAGTGATTAGGGCTCATTTCGATCTTAATGAATGCAAATTGGCACATCTGCTATGGTGGTCTAGCTGTCCAGACTCTTCAATTAGCATGATTGATCAATTATCCTCATGCCCACCGGAAAAGGAGGCTCAGGGACAGGATGAGTGGAGGGCTGGGAAACGAGATGAAAGAGCAAAACGGAAAAAAAATGAACAGAATGAATCCTGAACTCACACTTTGTGAATATGATTTTTAACAGTCAGCTCAGACACGTGTTGGACCAGGAATTGGATCAGACCTTGATTCATTTCATTTTGTGCCTTTGGATTTTTAATTTTCATCTTTTTCTTCATCAGCAGGATTTCTGATCAAATATTTATGAGACAAAAGAGCTTCAGCTTTGCAAATATTTAATAGTTCGGCTCTCAGTCTGTTTAGGATGTTATAGTGTGCATTTTATTTGTGCTGATGAACAGTGAACACAAACCCTTAAATATTAAAAGATGTTAATAAAAATCACTCCGAGTACGAGAGACGTTTTAGACGGAGTGATCATTTATAATTCATGTATTTTTTCCTAGTTTTATAGAACGTATTCTGCATATTGTTGGTATATTTAAACTTTATTTTGCAATAGTTTAAAAGAGAATGAATTTAATAGCTAAGGGTTAAATATAAAGATATTTAGATTAGATCTGCTGTAGATTAGAAATTTGGTTGCTTTTAGAAAATCAGGTAAACTAACAGGAAAATATTAGATTTAATTTGGATAAACTAACTTTAATTTCATAATAGTGATAATATGTACAAGGTTAGATGAGGTTTTTTAAAAGGCAGTTTTGACTCCTATCATCTAAAACAATGTTACACTATATTCAATGGTTACTTGATTTTGTTTTCCTCCACCCCACTGTACTCAAGCCAGTTGCGCCCCCCTCCCCACACACACACACATTTGAAGTCATCATTTCGTTCTTGCTAGCAGAGAAAACCTTGTTTTTGTAGTTTGAATCCTTGCTGTCGTGTTAAATCAGTTGAGATTTCTTCAGACAGAACTGAAATTTAGTTTTTCTTTCGAGTTTAAAGCATCTCATCGTCTGTTTATGCAGAATAAACTGATGTGTCTGCTGCCAAAAGTAGAAATGACCTCACTTCCTGTCCAAAGAGTTGTTTTTGTGGAATTGCCAAACTCACTACCCACTTCTGATGTCCAGGAGCAGGACAGGACAGGACAGGCTGCACAGCTAAAAGTTTATTAAATCAATCGTGCTGATCTGGTACAATGGCTGCAAAGGATTATATCTATGATATTTTGTAAATTGACCATTTATGTTTCAAAAACGCCAATAAAAGTCGTTCAGGTCTTTAGTCATACTATTTTTTCTTTGTGTTTTCAAAGACAAAACCGCAAATGTCCAACTTAAATTCAGGAAAATAATCATTTTGATAGAATTTTTAGATTCTTTGAAGTCAGATTGAACATTTTCATTTTATTGCACTGAACAGATGAACAAACCTTGTGTGTTTAAGGGATTGTATAAGAGCAATAGGTTAAAAACCCTGATGTCAGGTCTCCATAAACCTTAATCTCCACTCTGGAGCTCGACTAGTATCCTTCCTGACGTCTTCTCCTCTTCTCCACAGTCACAATCCTCGTCTGTTTCACCACAGCAGCGACGGCGCGATATATCCGCTTTAAGCTAAATCAAATGTCATCGCTGTTGACTTAGATTTATTGGGCCGATGTTGATTTTCCAGGGCTTTTCAATATATATGAAAATTTCTGGCTACCACTCGTTTTTAATATTACTGAAAACATTATGTGTGCTTTAAGGCTTTTATGATTCATTGGAGTTTTATTAAATGTATTTTTACATACAATCAAATTCCTCCACAAGTTGCGATTCTGTCAAAAGAAGCACATTTCAATTCATATTTATTTATATATGTGTATGTAGGTCGTATTTATTATTGTAGGGTAAAGCAGCATGCATTAACATCTGTTGCATATACTTTAATAAATGCACATCTTTATTTAGCAGATGGTAACGTAAAAACAATTTTGGGACAATGGTTGGAACTTAGTTAATGCTAAAACAAATGCAAGTAATTGGGTTCAGAATCAACATGAGAATGTAAAGAGGAAAAGCTCTTTACGCGTGAGACTTTTTTCAAGCCCTCAGGCATCAATGCATCACCAAAGACAGTTGTGAAAACTAAATGTAAATATTTACAGAGTATACTATTTATACGGGCTTAATAAAGCTGATTGTACAGCTTTAGGAGCAACAGATGCCATCATCTAATTCAGGGAAAGTCCCGTTGTTTATTTTTAACAAGAAGATATTACAGTTGTTTGGGTTCATAATAAAACGCTTCAGATGTTAAACTGTTACGCCTGCAGTCGGTTTAAAAAGAGACAATTTGACCATGAGGCGATGAAAACACTTTATCACAAAGATTAGAGGACATGCAGCTGTGAATGTCTTTTCAGCATTACATTTAAAAGGAGAATTTACAACTTTTACCTTTAAAATATTTTAGTTTTGACTTAAATCTGCTGCTTTTTCAGCTAAATATAATAAATGAATAGATATAAAGTTGGTAAATTCTTCCAGAGCATTACATCTTTTAATTAACTTGTAAACATTTTGTGTCAGTCACATGCAGATTACCTTAAATCTGATGTTTTTGTTGTTATATAGTCGTAAAGTGTCACTTTTTAACACATTGAACAGTTTATGCTTTTTTCCCCGTTTATGCTTTTAAGGAATTGGTTATAATGTGGCAACATGTTGAACCCAGGATTGTTTCCCACCCGCTCGCTCTCCGGGCTGCGTGTTGTGAAAATAAGCCACTTCCTACTTTTTGTGTTGTCTGTATCCCAGAATAGTCATTTCACGTTTGGACCCGTGTTTCAGGCTGTGATGCTTGTAAAAACAAACACGCTACCTGTTCTCGACGCATCATGGTGCATTTATAGAATTGATATGATAAACAAACAAATTCTATAGTGAAAGGAGGAATATCTATTAGTTAAAACGTGTATATCTTTAAAATGGATCTCAATTGAGAATACTTAGATGGCGGTACGTTGTGAAGAGAAGATTAAATTAGTGGAATAAACTGTACACACAATAATAGGATTTCTGCAAAACAGTGAGAAAACCCAGCTGTCTCTGGAGCTCTAAAGCGCCGTCAGACTTCACAGCATTAAGAGTTTAAACAGGCCATAGACATGTAGGCTTTGTGTGACCAAACTGAAATGTTTATATATTTTATGGTTTTTTTCACTCAGTCTTTGTCATTTTTAAGATTGATGATGTCACTCTAACCTTTGATCATCTGTCTAAATTTTCCAGATTTTTTGCAAACAAACTCCTCTCATAAACTTTATACATCATATAACACGTATACGTAAAACTACAGGTATTTTAGAATTGGTTTTTTTCTCAAATCCCATCAGACTGCAGAGTTTGCATCCCCAAACTCCGAAAGTCTTCCATAATATTTCGATTTGGACCAAAGAGTCTTTTCACATGTTCACATCTTCTACATACAAACTGCTTTAAGGATTTTTTTTCAGTACAACCTAATATTTTTGCACAGACTTTGAGTTTCTTCTGTTGAGTTTCTTATTAAGACTGCAGTCAGGGAGTTATAGGGACACAGGTGTATTGTTACCATGGCGATGCTTCATATACTTTTTAGCCATCAAATCATGGGTTCTTTCTTTGTCATAGCTTAGGTTTTTATACAAAGTCTCAAATTACTGTTGGGCTTCATATAAGAGAGTTGATGCGTCCTAACATTTGGGTCAGTAGCTGCATTGACGTCCTTCTGGAGTTCTCTAGTTTGATCAGTTATTTCTATCAGCTCTGATTACAGTCGTGTTTTTTGCAGTGATGTTGCAGTCTGCCTGGAAAAATCTTCTTTTGCCGTCAGTAAAAATGGTTTTCTTTGGAGCGTCATGTTGGGTTTCAAAGTCCCCCTTTTAATAGGACAAGGACTCCTTTTCCTTTGGGCTTCTAGCAGGAAAAAAGGGTCATTCTGTTAGAGTTTCCAGAGTTAGCAGAAACAGTTGTGGTCAATTTTGTCCAGGTTCAGTGTATTTCTACAGAACACTCTGTAGCAACTGTAATATTAGAGTTTTGAACTGTTAAATCCATTAATAAACAGTCTTCAGTTTGTGTATTTGAGTCCATCGTTTGCTGCATCTCATTGTTTTATTATGTCCCTGATCCGTGTGTGTGTGTGTGTGTGTTGTGTGTGTGTGACGCTTGTTACCAGGTTACTGCTAAGAGATTTTTGCTTGGCTCATGTCATGCTTCATTGACGTCAGAGACTCCCCCCCCCCCCCTTTCCTCCCTCTCAACTACGTTGCATATGTCTCATTTCAAACTGAGGGTCTCTCAAAGAGCTCACAATGAAAAGAGGCACAACAACAAAGACCATGAGCTGTGGTACTTTCCTCTAAACCTTTAGTTTCCAATGACTGTCATGATTTAATGCACTGTGGTTTATAATTAGAAATGCTCATTCTCAAACTGTAGAGCTAAAAAAACACTTCAGTTTACTGATAATAGAGCAGAGGACAAAGGAGATGTATGTCAAACAGAAAAACAAATTATTTTCTTACATAAAGTCTTTTTTTGTTTTCTGTTTTTCTTTTTGGCATTTAGAGATTCTTTGGCCATTTTTAAAAACATACTATTGTATAAAAGTTATAAATAATTGCAATCATAGCTACAGTAGATGGTTTCCTTTGGTTTGAAGAGAGTGTTTACATCCTGCAGGACTCATGAGCGAACAGCTAGTCCAAACTAAGCCAAAGTGTGTTGCTGCCATCTGAAAACAGCTGCAGTGGGTAAGATAGTAATTGCCTACAATAAAAAGGCCTCAAACACCCTTTAAACTGAAGTAAAGAACAAGTTTTGATTTTAGCCATTAAATTGATCAGATAATTTTTAAAAATCCAAAATCTGAAAAGATTTACACAAATGTATATTTTGCAGTTTACCCACTGAAGCATCTTATCCTGCAGATCTGTATTTAACTTCATGCAAAGAAGCATCCAGATGCAAGAACTTCAGACTTGCGTCATGTTTTGTTGGTTCCAACACCACCCATGTCATTTATCTTAATAAGTTAAGACGTTATTTTTTGTTCATACTTTAATTACCCTAAAGAACATGAGTTATCGTGATGCAGGAGGTGCAGCAATGCCGTGGAGCAGTTATGTGTTGCATTAGAAACTCAGCTCAAACCACACACCTGGTATGATTTGTGGGAATGAACCACATGAAATGAGCTGCACGCTGACCCAGTTTGGTTTGATCTAGTTGCACGAAACACTGATGAGAGTTATGCTATAGGATATCAGAACCACAAGTCGTAACTCCTCCGTCTAGGCTCGGTGACCTTGCTGTGTGGTTGGAAATGGGTTTTTTGTTTTCGTGCACAGCAGCCTCTGTGAGTTAGACCGGGCAACAGTCGGTTTGCCCTTGTGCCCCCTCCTCCCTCTGTTCAAGCTGCGTGGCCAGCCCCTCGTGCCCAAAGGCGATGATAGAGCAAAGCCTGCTGGGATAGGGGTTCAGGTTGGGAGGGTTTTGCTGGCACTGTGCCGCCTTCTCGTGTCTGCCTGGCCTGACTGGGGGGCAAAGAAGGAGGCTGCTGTGTCTCAGATTGATGAGGACAGGTCTGTGGTCAGGGTATAGAGTGTTGCAGAACAGACGTCCTGCTGGCACATCCTGCCCTCTCTGCCGCACGCCCCCCCCCAGCCCTCCGTATTCGCCTTATCGGAACTCCTAATTGTCCTTATGAATATTTTAGAGGCCAGCAGGAATGAGAGTTCAGGGTTGGGGGTATGGTTTCAATGGCCCTGACAGCTAATGATCCATTCAATGACCAGACAGAAAGAATGAGGAGACAAAAAGTGAAATGGTTAGAAAGACTGGCAACGATTTCTGTGTCGATGTTACATTGGTTTTTAAATATCCGCCTCCAGTATTTCTGTGTCGGAACGAACTGGTTTCCTGCTTCTATCAAATACCTCTGCTGTCTGAAGATCTGGTGACTGAACAATTAATTATTGTTCAGTGAAATCAACAGGAATATATCCAGATCAAACTAACTGCTTTCAAAATAGAATATAAAGTCTTTTTTTTAAAAAGTTACCTGGGTTTATTACTAGGGGTGTGTATTGGCAAAAATCTAGCGATACGATATGCATCGCGATACAGGACAGACAATACGATATATTGCAATATAATGTATTACTATGAGTAAGACCATGTATTATGATTTTTAAAACATAAATTAAGAGTAGAAAAACTGTCACAGCATTCTAAAAACTTTAACCTTTTTCATATATAACACATCCTGTTTTATTACTAGATCTAGTTGATCCACTGGAACGAAGAAGGTGAAAACAGCCACCAATTAGCGGCCATACTTTAAATTTTACTACAAAAATTACTGCCGTCATTAATGGTTCCATTAAAAATGTTTTTAAAAATTTTAAATTTGCTTTAAATTTTGATGCAGCAAAATATTGCAATACTGATAGCACGATATCGATATAATATCGTGACAGAAAATATCGCGATGTATTGCTGTATCGATATTTTCTACCACCCCTATTTATTACTCAGCCATGAAGTCAGAGATATGATTATGTATTAGGTTTTTATCCAAAGTACAAAATTACAAAGATAGGATTAGTTTATATAAAATCTATAATAAAGATATGATTCAACCTCTTAATCATTTTAGACAACAGAATTCAAAATGTCTAGTCACCAAACCAGTTGATCTTGCTGTCAGTAGTTAATTAGAAGAAGGTGAAGTTATTACCTTCAAAAGAAACAACTCTTATTTTATTATTCATGCTTTAGCAAGATTTCCAGTTAAAAAGGAGAAAAGAGACATCCAAAGTTTTGAAAACTCCACTATTTTTATTTATTTAAATAAAAAAATGCAAAAATCAACAGTTTTGTAAATACTCAACACTTCAGCTCAAGCATTCATGAGCAATGGGGTTCTCTGATTGGCTAGAACCAAAATGTCAAATAACTGACATCACCAAAGAAATGTAAGATGAAGGCAGTTGTCTCAAGTTGGAACATGGTGAATACATTTTGAGATGAGCGTTTTTGTGATGCGTGGACAGACAATACAAAAACCCTGTTTGGCACCAAGATCAGGCAGTAAAGCTTTAGGTGTCATTTTTCTACACCTGCAATAAAATGTGAACATTTGGAGAGATTAGAGGATGTGTCACAGTTTTTAAAAACGAGCCTCATTCGTCATAAACAACTGGAAAGATTTTTATTAAAGCTTTCAGAAAGTAATCATTGGATGTTCATCTATATCAACCTGATTCAAGACTCCTATAAAAGCTACAATTAAAAATGTTCTTTAGATTAATTTGAAGCTGTAAAAAAATGGAAAGGAAAAACAAACCTGATATAGTTTGTTGTTTGTCTGACAGCTGCACAAAAAAAACCCAGCAACCCAATGTAATGCAGACAGTCAAGCTGAGAGCTTCCCTCCTCCTGCTGCTCTTCCTGTCCGCTGAGTAACTAGACAATGGAGTGAGCTAAAGGAAGGATATGAAGCCAGCCTCATATCCTGATATCAGTGCAGGCTGTAATGTGTAATGGTCATGAGATTAAACAAGATATGTCTGGGAATTACAGAGCTCTCCTTGTCTTATAGGCCTCTGCTCTCGTCTCCCAGTATGTGGTGAGAAATGGAGACAGAGGAAGGATTTCTACATTACAGTAACATAGTGCAGGACTGTGGCATACAGGCCATAGATACCAAACTAAAGAGGCTTTTATTCCCCCTTAAGTGAGGACTGCATCACCGCAGGGGGAAAAGGGAACACGATGGTAGTGAAAGTCTCTTAAGATGTTATGTAAGAGCAGAAATATTCCTGTGCAGATAAAAGCCTCCCTATCAGCCACCTCCCCGTGATGATTTCTCAGTGCGTTTACACTCAAAGAAGCCCTTTGATAAGCACATTATAAGGAACAGCCTGGACACAATGGTGATGTCATGAGGATTAACACGCTACCTTGCCTGGTGCAGACGCAGGCACAAGGGCTAATTCACAGCGCCGCGGAGCCAGAAGGGCAGGGGGAAATGAGGTGAAGGCTGGCCGCCGCACAACAACTGGTTAAAATATAGCTTCTGTGTACTTAAGAGGAGGCCGGAACAAACACTGAATGGATAAAATATTCATGATATACACCACTTTATTTCACTACAGGTTGTTTAGCCATGGAGGAGGCTTACGTCTGAGCTGTGGCGTGCTCCAGGTGGAGCTCTGCCTATAGTGGAAGCTGCTTTAGCCGTTCACAGACGTAATGCAAGGCATCCTGTGTTCTGTTTCTCCTGCACAAATGAAGCTCAGCCAGAATTCTTCTACTTTATTCCACCAGTTATTTATGAACAATACTATACAGTAAACGAATACAAAAAGCTCTGTTTCTATACAAGAGGAGGGACATCAGAATTGAACGGTTACCTAGCAGCAGAGTAAATTGCTCCCATAAATTTGAGGTTCACAATTGAGCATCAAGGTGCAAAATGTTGTGCAGGAACACCAACTGACACACATGCACACAAAGTGTCCTAATTGTTGAACTGGTGTGAAAGAAATAACTTATCCTAATGTTAAATCAAGATGAAATTCAAGGTTACCTCTCACTGCACTCTCGTCCCGAGCCTAAACTGCAAACCAGAGGAGGCAATTACTGCGTCGAATGTTTCCCATGGTAACAGCAAGGTTAATAACCAGGGCTCGAATGGAGACGTGAGATGGATGTTTTCTTCTGGACAAGGAAGCTCCAAGGCCTCCTGCATTGGGAAATATTTTTTAAGTGAAGTTAAAGTATCGCGTCGGTAAAATGACTGACCCGCACTGATGCACTCACAGACAATAGCAGCCGATATACGAGCTTTTTACTTTTTATTAGAGGGGCCAAATTTATTTGTAAGTACAGGTTTGCTCTGCTCTGTGAAAACACCAGCTGGCCTTGCTCTCGCTCATCTTTGCGAGGCTCTCAGGCCCATGTGAAAAGATTACCCAAGTTCCCTTGTCTTTGTGTCTCTTTTCTCGTAACAAACAGCCCATATCTCAGCCGCATTCATGTCTGGCCAGCTATACTTTTCCCAAGCAGAAACCCCACTGGGTGATTTTAAAGAAGCATTTTAAAGCTGCTTTCATCATGTGAGAAAAGGAAACTTTTTTATTTTATTTTGGAATGTCTGGAGGAGCGATCAGCACTGTGATATAAGGTTGGCTTCAGGGCTGCCTCCTCCTGCTTTGGTCATGTCTCTGCAGGGTTCCCAGTGATTGGCCAGCATTAGCAGCCAGGTCCTGACAGGTGTTTGGAAGAGGTGCACCTGTTTGGCCATGTCCTTATTTAGTGATCCGTATACTGGAAGCTGTGGAAAGCGTCTGTGAAGCACCTAAAAGAAGTCATCTGAGTAAAGCATTACATCCCCGCTTCCTCCAGCCTTCAGCATTACACACAACACCTTTCAGATAACTTCTTAAACATAATATGTAACACATTCACTCCCTTCATGTATTATAGAACTGATCTAAGTCCTGTCTGCGCCTGAGTGCTGCAGTTTGGTTGCTGCTCACTCACATTGCAGCTACAACACCTCCCTAAATGGCCTGAGCCAATGGGTGCGGTGTGCTGAAGGCTAGCCAGGCTTGTTGTGAAAGTAGAGCAGCCCTGCCCGTCTCGCGCAGCCGTGCCCGACCAGTCCGACCGAGATATTCCTATAATGAGCAGGTTGGAGGCCTAAATTTGCAGGTTGAGATCAGATCTCTGGCTCAGCGGTGGTGAAAGTGCATAGTTTTAACTCCAGTAAACACAGGCCTTTCAGGACCCTGACTAAAGAGGGGTTGTTTTAGTAAACAGGAAATGAACCAGCAAGGCGTTTTCTTAGAATGAGAAGAATGCCTCTGCTCTGTACCACACCAAACAGTAATGCATCTGTGGTACAGCAATGGTCATTCATTATCCAGAGGGCTTCTCTCTCGCTCGCTCTCCTCTGGGCATTGTGGACAATTATGTGTTTTTATTCTGAACTTCCTTTCTGTGTGCACTATGCATATTAACATTGTTTATTGAGCCTCAAAATGCCCCCGAAATATAGATGCTTGTAAACAAACAGAGGCTAAACGAGCAGTTAGATGCTGAGCATCATCTGGTCCTAACAAGCAGGGGACTTATGCAGGAGTTCAAGTCAGCCGGCGCGCAAAGTTTTAGGAAATACAGCTTATACTGAGGTTGTGGTGCGGAGCGCTGGGTTAGCCACATTGTCTGCACAAACCTAAGCATACTGTCACATCGCTGTCAGAGGATGCAGCAGCTGTAGAAATGCCCCCCACCCCTCCCTCTGCTTCCCACACAACATACAGACATTGCACATGTGCACCGCACACTCCCGCTCGTACAGTTTCAGTTTCTCTGTCGGTCACACACACACATTTTCTACTTTGCCGGATGATGAGGACCAGAAACACAGAGCAAGGTCTCATTAATGTGTGTAGGTTCCTTTTCTCTGGCTCACACTCTGACCCCCCGCGTCCACAGGAGTCAGCGACCTTCCTGTAGAGACGAGGCCTCAGAGGCGACCCGCAGACGGGGCAGGCTGCTGCTGTGGACCTGCAGCAGCCTGATAGAGGAGTCTTGAGAGCCACACATAAATCATGTTTTGATGTACACTTCCTTGATATCACAAGCTGTCACATGCTGTCAGCAAGTCTTGTTAACACCGCTATTCAGAGCCGTAATGAGGAGCAGAGAACAGCCTGAAAAAAGGAGCAAAGGAGCCGGGGATTGCGTACTTCTTTTTCCACATTTCTCCCTCACGAAGTTAGAAAATGTACCTTATGTACTCAGGAGCTTCTTGCTTTCACAATAACTGCTCAATTCCATGCTCAAATAAGCATATTTGATCATTGTTTTGTAGCCATGCATTAATGTTGATAGCATCCCAGTGACGGCGATTGTGAATAACAGACTCAATCTGACATGCTTTAGTTTAGACAGATGGCTCACAGTGACAGAAATGTGATGAAAAATGCACAAAAAGAGAGGCTGATCATGAAGAACGAGCGGAAAAGGGAGGAGAACAAGCTTCAGGTGAAAGTTTAGAAGTGAGGAGGAGCAGTTTCAAAGTGCATAAAACTTTTTTTGTGAGTGTGTGCAACCCTCTGCCTTTAAAACAGTTTTGATCAAGGTACTACGCTGGTGGGTTGTTGCACGCACCTTGGACAGCATGCTACATTTCCTCTGTGGTTTCAGGCTAAGTCTGTGTCTTCATCCAATCCCTGAATGGCTCAGTAATGTTAAAAAGGCCTCTGCAGGGGTCACACCATCTGCTGCAGCACTTGTCTGCTTCATGACTTAGTCTAAACTGTGTTTGTTTTACTACAGAGTACTTTTTCGGGCGGTCAGATATTTTTAAAAGCCTGAGATTCTAAGATTTTTTTGCACAGTCCTGTAGGTGAAAAACATTTAAAAGCATCACCTTTTGAATACGTTGCCTTCTCAACTGTGCAATTTCATTTCAGAAATTGAGAAACAAGGGCCATAATGACTGTGCTAGTCCCGATCCCGATGACTGTTTTGGGCACAGCCCCCTCATGGATGACCATTTCGGCAAACTAAGCGAAGACAGTGATTTAATATACAAGCGCTGCGGTGTAAGTACTTTTTATCGTCTCCTGCCATTTTGTGTTGATTTCTGTCTTTATGTCGATGTTCACCACAGGCGCTAAACAAGAAAGAACACAGAGGTTGTGATAGCCCGGACCCCGATGCCTCATATGTCCTCACTCCTCACACAGAAGAAAAGTATAAAAAAATTAATGAGGAGTTTGATAATATGATGAGAAATCATAAAATCGTAAGTACTGTAAAATGCAATGTTCTTGCTTGGCTTTGTGGCACAAAGGATTTTCCTCCTCTCTCTCTCTCTCTTTTTTTTTTGTGTTAATTTAACATTTGACTATTTATGTTGCCCTCCACAACCTTTGTTAACTCTACTTAGAGCCACCTAAAGAATTACGGGGTGTGCATTTGTTTCTTGTGTTGATTTGTTTTTGCAGATGCCGTTTTGGCGCATCTCTTTTCATTAACAGATGAAATGTTGCATGCTAAAAAGATTACACCCTGTTATCATGGGTATGGTTAGCATA
This sequence comes from Callopanchax toddi, assembly GCA_006937965.1. Classification (NCBI taxonomy): domain Eukaryota; kingdom Metazoa; phylum Chordata; class Actinopteri; order Cyprinodontiformes; family Nothobranchiidae; genus Callopanchax; species Callopanchax toddi. The sequence goes on from SSNR01000001.1 coordinate 839,424, forward strand.
AATCCTAGAGCACTAACTGTTTTACCACATTAGAACACAGTCAATCTTTTCCACGGTTTGTGATTTAAATAATAAAGAGTTGTAGAGTTTTGGGTGTGGAGAGGATTTTGATCCCCCCCCTCCTCACACCCACATTTGATTTCCACCCTGCTGCTATGGAAATAACACACGTTTGATTGTTTCTTGGTTGTGTAACAACTGTGTTTGCTAGAATAAAATCACATTTTAAATTATTCTTAAAAAAATGTGTGAAAATCTAGAAATGTGCAAGAACGTAAATGTACTAAACATTTGTTTTCTCTGATTTCTTTGCCATTAACCAACTAATGAGCACTGGATCATGTGATGAAATGCTCCACCTGTCGTCGTCACTTGTGGCTTTGCACAGTCAGCACTTTGAAATCAGATGCAAAATGCGTTGAGTTTTGTAGCTTTTAAATCCCCCCCATCACTAGTTTCAGTTCTTCTGCATGATTTTTTAAAGGGCAAGCACACTTCTGAAGTGTTGACTGTAGCATTGCGGAAGTGATCATAAGTATGCATGTTTTAGTATTTTCTCTTTATGTTTTTGTTCACTATCATGAACTGCTGAAGGTTTATTGTGGATTTTCTGATGTTTTATTGAGAAATGTGGCATCAGATTATATGTTTATGTCAACTTTTTATGTTTCTTTTAAAGCATTTGTAAAAAAAAAATCTGTTCAATTTAACATAATCTAGCTGACAGTTTGTGATTTTCCTGTTGATGAATCAAACTCTCTAAGAGGGAAGCTGTATAAGTGATGCCAGGACAACCACTTGCTCTTCAGCCTCATCAGAGCTTGGATTTTGAGTATGTTGTGTGTAAATATTTGTGTGTGTCTCCTTGCTCTAGCCCACAGCATTGCCCCAGCAGAACTTCTCCATGCATGTGGCAGTGCCAGTATCCAATCCTAATGCCATGTACCAGGCAGGAGGGAATCTGGGCAGCCAGGCCCTGGCAGCCGCCACAGGCTCACTGAGTGAGAGCGGGATGCTGTCCCCTCCGCAGGCCTCTCTTCACAGGAATGTTGGCTCCGGTGGAGGCTCTCAGAGGCCCACAAGTGCAGGCAGTGCAGGTTAGTAGACAACAATCCCAGACAATTTGTCAAAGTGGCGGATGAGCTGCCGAAGGTGGTTTACAGCATTTGCTTTTGCTATGTTGGTGCTTTTTTTAACACCACCTTTGTTTGTGCCAATATCAGACAGTTGTTATTGACTTTTTTTGCTCAGTTTGCTGAGAAGATTAATACCGCTCTCATGTCTGTGTTAAATAAGAGCTTAGCATAAACACTGGAAGTAAAGGTGAATCTACGGTGCCTCAAAAACCCACCCAACTAATTTATATTTAATTTTCGTTAGTGTCATAAATGAAATACATCATGTTAATTAGTGAGGTGTGGTTACAGATTTATTTCTGGCTACACAGACTGGCAGTTAGCCTCACACTTAGTGCATTGAAGCTGTTTTGGTTTCTGTCCTCTCGCCTAACTCTTTCTACAACAGTTTGTTTTTTCTTTGCATAAAAAGAGCTTAAAACAGCATAAAGGGATCGTTCAGTGAAAAGATTACAAATAATGATCTTATTTGTTGTCAATAGATCTTTGAATGACCTCAGTTTGAAAAAAACAAAGATTAGTTCTGACCAGACTGATGAGCTAACTGAGACCAGTGCTGTCCTAAAACAACCCACTCCCTAAGATTCATAAACCACCATCAGTTTTGCATGACGTGGTTATTTAACAGAAATATACTGAAGTCCCTGTCCCACAGGATGCTAGCTACAGCTCGCAAATAACCCTAGAATTCCATGCAAATAACCATGTAATGTGAAGTTAAAGCCAGTGTAGAGGTTTTTAAAATAGCTCATTTAAACTTCAGTGTTTTTGCTCAGACAAACCGTTAGCTTGTCAGTCAGGTCAGGATTATTCTGTGTTTTACCAAAAAGAGGTTGATCAGCTTTCTGTTCATAACCTTTAATAACTCCATTACAAAAGGGTCTAAACCGGGGGGCAGGCCTGCAGGCCGTTTGCAGCCCTCTGTGTGATTTCTCATTTTTCATGGTTGCAGTTCAAGAACGGTCACATTTTGACCTGCCAGCTCAGGCTGCTGAAGCAGATGGACTTCAGATTTTTACAAATTTCACAGCAATTTAAATGTTTTTTTGGTAAATAGGACCACAATCCAGCACCAGCAAAAAGCAGACTTCGTAGAACTTTGCTAGATACAGCCAGCCCTTTCATACAAAGAGTGACCTTTATCTCAGTTTTGCTGCTGAGAAAAAAAATCAAATTTATTTTCCAACAACAAGAAACTAGAAAAAAAAAAACGACCAAACAAATCCAGAGAATTTGATGCTTTATTTTTTGTCCACTTTTCTAGAAAAATCAATACTTTGATTATTTTATGAACATACCGCATGTTTTTTTAATTGTTGAGCTGGTAAAAATCAAAATCAAAAACCTCACAATAAAATTATTTTTTGCATTTTTAAATGAACTAAATCTAATTTCGGTTTGTCTGTGAGCAGTTTCAGCTTTTTGGTCCACATGGTAGAAAGTTTCTACATCACTGGTCTGAAATATCCCTTTAAAACCAATTCATGTCACACCGATGGCGTTTCATGAGTGTTTGTGTGATAGATTTTTATCTTAACCATTTAACACCTTCTAACTGCATCAGCTTTGTGGAAAACATGATGTCAGATTGACTAGTACTGGTATGACTGGTCCAGTTCACTCAGGCCAGGTGCAAGATTCAGCCATGCTGCATACAATGTAGGTACAGGTCACAAGGTGTGAAATATCTCATTCAAATTTACCACTTTTTTTTTTCTTCGTGTCCTGTTCGCAACCACATTTTAAACTTGGCTGACACCTCCGCTTTCACTAAAAGTTTACAGCATGGTTGCTCTTCTTCTTCTTTTTCTCTTTCTTCTTCGTCTTTCTAGTCACCATAACTTTATTGTTTCGACTTTTCACGTTTCTAAAGGTTTGATAAACTTCCATGCTCGTGCTAAGTTAGTGTTTTTGAGCGTATCTCTTAAAAACTCAGGGAATTGTTCCAAATCTCAGATGGACGTCTTCTTTCCGAGAGCATAAATAACTGCTTGCTGAGGCTCCATCTTCACAGTGGATTACTACAACTCTTTTTAAAAAAATTTCCCCACCACGAGGACACCGGTGCAACTCTTTTGTGTGCCGTAAAAACATATCTGCTTGACATTCTCATGTCTGCTCTGGCGTCTCCATCACATGCTCTGCTAGCTTGCAGAAGGATGCAGATGGTTAATCATATCACTCTGTGCATCTCATTAGGTGGCATGCTGGAAACCACAGACCTTTCAGTGCCAAGTGGTGCGGGCTCCAGCCCAGCGGGTAAGTCCTCCCGGAGAGATTCATTAGCTCTCTGTAGCTCTGCCCAATAGGCCTCCTGCTTAGCACATGGGCTGGATGGACACGTTTCTATTTGTGACTGCTTCAAGACCGTCATCACTGTCACTGACTGTAATTTGGATGAGATTATATTTTTATTGCGTGCAAAGAAATCAAAAAGTGTTCTTTAAACAAAAAACCTTGAAATGTTTAATGAAGACACGACTCCCAGATAAAAAGACGTGTTGCGTCCTTTAATCTCATCCCCTCTGTGTAGTCGTCACTCCATTTTTCTTCCTCCTGTCCTTTGGACAGGTGCACCTACACCCCCCACCCACACCCACACACACTAACTACCCTGACAGCCCTTATAAGGCTGCAGAAGGTCGGGTGAGATGCCTAGACCAGCATAACCCTGCAGCTATTCAGGCCATGTCATCCCACTAAGTCCTCAGCACACAGTGACCGGACAGGCTGTCAGAGCTGAAATGTGCTCTGTGAGTTGTGAAAGCAGGTGGAGTTCAACTCTTGTGACTCAGCTTGCTGTTTTCCACACACACCAGTGCTAGTAATATGCAACCTGTTGTCACAGAACAGTCGAGCATTCACATGAGCGGCTTTAAGAGGCGATCAGACGCTAGTTAGAAAGTGCTAAGACCCCCAGGGGCTGGTTTAAAGAGAGTGCAGGGTTCGGTGTGGTGACGGGTCGATGCAGAGCTGCTGCCAGCGACCCGTCAGCGTTTGGCAAAGTGCGAGCGTGCTGCAGCTGCTGTTTGTATCACGTTTACAGAGGAGCAGGAACTACACAGAGGACAAACCTCACCGACCCTGATGTCAGATGACCATTGCTGACATGGTTATGATTTTTCACGCGTTGGTTGCAGCTATGATGACCGCAGCCGAGGCGTTTCAAAGGGGCCAGATGGAAGATGTAGTATCTCCTCTGCAGTTTGATGTGAAAGTGGAGGGATGCTTTCTATTCTGCTCTTCTGCTGGTTCCGTGACAGCGTCTCTGATTGGAGGATTTGGGTTGCTTATCGGATGTTTGTTTAAATGTCTTATAAGAGCACACGCATGCATTTCCAGAGCCACAGGGAGCATTATTGGCAACATTTGTTGGCAAACTATTTTCTGTTGTTTTTACGATGGAAAAAAGCCATCTGCTGTGCTTGTCTTTGGATGAGTTTGTGGCTCAACAGCTAATACCAACTCTTCTTTGAGGTTCATTTCAAACTAGACTGTGTGCACTCCAGTTTGTCTTCATTACATTCTTTCTCTCAACAACTCACGTCATTTACGCTCTTGACTGGTGAGAAAGTTGTGGTGAAAACAGGATTTAAATGATTGATTTCAGTTTTTCAACATGTGTTCATGCTGCACTGATCCCTTTATCAATACTAAAAGTCTTAAATCACATTTATTCAGCATCATCTATTAGAAAATAAATTATGCAGGAGATTAAAATTAATTTTGATGAGATGTGTGTTGCTGACTCTGAGCTAAAGAATAAGCTTTCTGTTTGTTCTAACATATAAACCAATAAAGAAGACTTTAACCAGTCCACAACATTTATAGGCCCCTTAGATATTTAAAATAAGTACAAGAAGTTGTGATCAGGAGCTTGGTAGTGTGATTATTGTTAAATCAGAATCACTACTAATAAAAGAAGCAGCTGGCACATCAACCAACTCTTCTGAAAAAATCTGGATATTTTAAAGAAAAAGACGATGTCTGTCCAGGACTTTTCTGCATAAATGACCAAACGACATCCCACAAAAACAAAGTAGAGTTTTAGTTTAGATTTTGATCTATTTTTTCACCAAATTTAGTTTTTCTGTGGGACTTCTTTTTGATGTCTCCATCTTTTTATTTAAAGTTCATCTTGAGAGCGCTAGTGCTAACAGATTAGCATCATCCTCTACTAAAGGTTACAGTGTAAGGCAGGGGCTGGGTTCTGAGTGGCCATCCTTAAAGTGGGCGGAGCCTGTCATAAATGTTATGATTTCACTTCCCACCCATTGGGGGGAAGATATTAGTTGATTTTGCTGTCATTTAAGACAGCGCTCTCATTGGCTCACTTTCTGCTGTGTAATAGAGGGTCAGCCAATCACAGAGCTAATAACAGATCACCCTGGTTTAGTTTTTGTTCTGTTTTATACAGTTATGACATTTTAAATTTGGTCTGAAATTATTCGTCACCACAACAATAACAAATCTTCTCATGATGTCATATTTGAAAACTGTCTTTTGGTGTCTTTGATTTACGTTTGTTCTGTTATTCTCATTCATGCAAGCCTTTTTTTTCCAGCTGGAACCGAACACACATGGGATGTTGGGGCACAATAACGTGTTTTCTATCCCAGAACTTAAAATGAAAACCGAATGCCGCGGTTGTAAACACAAGGTCTTATGTAACGCCCCCCTCCATACCATGTTAATAATTCAGGAAGATGAACAGAATCCAAACAGCTTTCACCGTGCACAGGTTTCAGTCACTGAGGGTTTCCAGTGAGAAGTCTGAATAAAGAACGAGGGCAGACGTCAGAAAAAGCTGGTGAATGTCCTTCCTAAAAGCTTGACTTCTGTCTTGACTTTGAAACAACTTTGTAACGTCTTAATTTTTGTTCTTTCACTGGTGTTGATTTGGTTGAGATGATGAGACTGACCATATTCCAGTGATGAGTCTGTAACAGTTTAACAGACTGTCTTTTTGTTGTTTTGGTGCCGTTACATGAATAAGGACGTGTTGGTTTGAGCCTCAGCGGACCCATCTTGTTTTATGTTTGCTGATGCTTAAGGTTGATGATTAAACGGGCCTTTCTGCCATTCTTGAGCCAGTTTTTTTATGTGTCAGGGTGACTCTTCCCCTGTGAATAAGGAATGTTTGTGTAATGGTTGGCGACAGTCTTTTGGTGGGTTTAATGAGTTCAAAACATGCCAGGACATCAAAACATTCTGACATGATTACTGTTATTCTCTTTAGCTGACGGTGGTTTCAGTGTTGCGGCCAGCTTGTTTGTAATCAGCAATTTATGCTTTTCAGAGTGTAAAGTGCTCTTCATGTTGGCGCTTCTATTGCAACTTTTACCAAGAAATTAAATAAATGGGGGGAAAAAAACATATATATATTTTTTATTATTATTGTTATGAATATTTTAGCTTTTTTTTTGTATTATTTATCATTTTTTTCCCCAGACAATTCAGATGAAAGCCATTGACCTTGATAAAAACAGCCGTTACTATACAACGTTGACTTATTTGTCATGATCTAACCAATAACAAAGCATTACACACGAGTTTTCGGTAAACTAAACTTTATCTGGAGCGATTTTATTTTAAACGGACGTCTGATGTATGTCTCACCGCCTGACGGCTGATCGTATTTCTTTTTGTTTGCTACACACCGACATGTAATTGAAAGCTAACTTGTGACATCACTGACTGCACACACTGAGCGTGTTATAATACGGGCGATGATGTTACAAATCACAACAACAATGCGTAGCCGTTGTGGCTCAGGAGCTAAAACAAGTCATCCCCTAATGACAGGGATGGTGGTTCTCCTCCTGTAAGTCAAAATGTCTGTTGTGAAAACAGCCTGTTTGTCACCTCCCTCGTCTTGTTTTGCTCCAAAACAACTTGAAGCTTACGGCCGACCTCTTCTGAAGCGAAACGCTCTCCCTCGATGTCATCAGACAGGTCTTTATGTGCCAAATTGCCACATTTGCTGTCCGTTCCTTTACATGAAATCCCATTTGCACTAACTTCTCATTCCCACTAAATGACATCCTGGCTGCTTCTAATCAGACTTGCTATTTTGGGGGTGGGGGGTGCATTGGACATTTACTCTGCTGAATTTGTAAGCAATGTTTTCTTGCGGCAGCCAAGTCTTGTGTGATCAAAGCCAGAGCTGATGGCGATGGCTGCTTGTACACACTGTTGATTCAGCTGTGAGATACTATTGTAGGCTTCATAACTGTTTATTTGGCTGTGAATTGTTGCTCTCCTTATCTCCAAGTCAGCGGGGCTATTGTTCTATTATGTTTCTGTGCATGAGCCTCCTGGTTGTGTGCACACTTTGTGTTTCTCTGGAGTGCAATGGAGACAATGGAGAAGTGAACAACTTGTTGAAGTGTTACTGATCTGTTGATGTTGTTCTGGATAATATTAATAATTTCTTCCCCTCATTTTTAGGATTTAAACCTCTTTTTTTTTTTTTTTTGCGTCAGATAAATTCTTGTCAGACTTGCACAAAGCAGATCTCAAGTACACTTGAAATGTTATTTTTGGTTTTATAACAATTTGCTGTTTTTATTCGTCTCTTTGTGTGGAGATTACTGAATCATCCTGTGGACCTTTAGCCTGGCAAGCCAGACTATATACTGTATGTGGATATATAGTCTGGCCATGATCCATTAAAACAACTTATTCATAAGGGAGGGATCAACGGCTGTCAAACTGTGTTCACATGCTGTTGGATAGCTCTAGGACCAATCAGAGCCGTTTAGCAACAACTGGAATCAGCTGATAAATTAAACTTTTACCGTATCCCGTTGGCAAACCAGCCAATACATGCGTTTTCAAAATAAAAGACTTAAGTTCCTCTATATGTTTGCGTCTTAAAGAAAAGCCCAAATCTAAATTGTCCAAAGTTGATGACAAAGCCGTTTCAAACAAACGTAATTCCTGAGCGGATGCCATGTTGTTTAATTTTGAAGTTGAAGCTCTTCCGTCATCGGCTAATCCCCTCCACCACACTGTTAGAGCGTTGTGATTGGCCCAGTATGAGACTGACTGGACCAATCAGTGGGCTGTGGTGGTTCTAGTGGAGAGTGGCTAGACCAAAGTCTGCAGAGCAAAACTGACGGTCTAGTTTACTAGGCTAGTGGACTTTGGTACATCTCAAAAATTTGAATATAGTGAAAAAGTTTAATATTTTTTGTCACTCATTTCAGAAAGTGAAACTTGTATATTATATAGATTCATTACACATAGAGTAAAGGATTTCAAGCCTTTACCTCATGTAATTTTGATGTTTTAACCCTTTATACCCTTTATACAGTTAATGAAAAGTCACTCAGCACTATCTGCTGCTTGTGTCCAGAATACTGCATTTGCAACTTCAGAGTCTCTGGTCCGGTGCCCTGAAGTCTCACTCGCGTATCTCGCGAGGGTTAGGCTAACCAAATGTGGCTAGCTGTTATGCTAGCTCCGGAGTGTTTTTAGCTCATGATTCCTGATTTTTTTTTAATCTCTCCCTGCTTGAACACAGCTGATTTCTTTAAATGAGTAATGAACTGCTCCAGTAGAAAGCAATGAAGGCTGAGGAGACATTTCAAACATTAGATTCTAATGTTTCTGAGCAAAGACGATGCTAACGTTTTTACAAGAGTGATTTAAAACGAACACTAGGGGGTGCTAAAACAAGCCACAACAGCAGAAATATCCTCTTTTTAAAGTTTGTAGTCTCGTATTATCTTGCATTTTAAAAAGATATTGTAGGTTTATGAAAACAAGACAAATAAATCTTTTATGAAATCCACGTTAAAACATGGCAGCAGTTGTGAAACACAGAATTTATGGTTCTGCAACCATTTTTGTCCTGTTTTGTTCAGTGATTTATTTAAACTGACTATAATTAAACATCCTTCCTATAAACAAGACACATCTTCTATGTTCAAATACACTTTTTGTCCACGTACACTATGTGCACAGCTTATTACATGAACCAGTTTGAGAAAACTGCAGTATAAATTGTCTCAGACAGAAGCCTTAACAAGTGTCGGTCTGTAACACTCACAATTCTGTGAAAAGTATTTCTCAACTACAATTTCTTGCTGAATTTCAATGATGTGTCCACACCCTGTGATAACAATCACCCTCTTCAGGAGGCTCGGTAGTTGTGTAACGGACAGAGTTCTTAAAATATGTTGTTTGGATTAATACTTTTTTAAAAAAAAGGAAATGACTAATGACCCTGAGCACTAAGGTGTGAACGTTGAGAGGAGAGTCTAACACTTTTTGGGTGTTTGCATGACAAAACAACACAGTGCAACATTTTATTGTACTCATTCAACTGTAATGGCCCCGGTTGTTTCTTTTTAGCTGTTACGGTACATTTGTCAGTGAACTGCTCCTTATCCCAAGATGCAACAAACTGCCTTCAATGTAATCATTCACAGTAAAAAATAAAAGGCTCATCAATTTTAAAATGGACATTTTATTTTTGTAAATGTGCAGGATAATTATCTGAGTCGATTAAAACTTCCCAGAGGGTTGGAAGCACTTAACGCTGCGTCGTGGAAAACAGCACGACGTGAGAGGTTTCTTTTGATGACTGGGAGCGTTGTCAGTCACAGTCCTCGGTTTGATGATGTGTTTCTGTTGCTGTGCGTCTCTGCAGGGAATGGTTTCGTTAACTCCAGGGGTTCACCGGGCCTCCTCAGCACATCCAGCGGCAATGGCCTGGGCAAAGTCATGCCCACCAAGTCTCCACCGCCTCCTGGAGGGAACATGGGAATGGGAAGCCGCAAGCCAGACCTGAGGGTTGTTATCCCTCCATCAAGTAAAGGGATGATGCCCCCGCTGGTGAGTGAAGAGCACGGGCCTGAGGGTCTTCATCAAGTAGCTAGATGTTTTGAAGAATTTTGCTTTGATGTTATCACATTTATCTAAAATGGTGCACAATTGAGATTGTCAACTCACTAAAGACTTTGGTTATCTTAGCCGAGTATCGTTCCTCATGCACTGTGATTCACTTTAATCACCTTCATTAAATTTGTGGACCGAGCCAAGAGTCAGAACATTTTCACCAAGCGTTCCTGTTTATTGGAGAGGCTTTCTTTAAATGCAAATATGATATTGCACCACATTCTCATCTCATCAATGCTAGTAAGCTTCAGTTTTCCTATGGTCCTTCATTTGTTCATTTTAAATTTGCCTCAGAAAGATAATTAAACAGGTTTGAATATGATACAATATGGTACAAAGGGACATTTAATACAACAATACCACGGGTTGTGGTAAGGTAGGATAGATTTGAGAGCCGATACGATTCAATTTAACCGATTTTATTGTCCTTTTGGGTGAATTTATTTTAGAACTTTCTGCAAACCTAATAGCTGTCTTCACAAACCATCGTGGAGGCTGCACAGAAAGCAGGCCATGATTTGCTGCTGGAGGTCTGAAACAGGTTAGGCTGTGGCTGGAGCTTGGTTCAGTTCTAGCTCAAGCAATGAGGCATTTTCGAGCTGCAGAGGCGGTGGAGGGTGCTGGCTGTGGCAGGTCTGCAGACAGCCTGTCATTAGGCCATAATGGTATTAAATTAATCACATCTCAGTGTGACAGAGTCTAGATGAAGACTTAATCAGGGGCCCAGGGTGTGAGCCAGATAATATCTTGTCGCCCTTGTCGTGTCTTCCTACATCTATTGATTGAGTGTGAGTATTAGGAGCCCTGGCCTGGTCGCAGCATGTCCCACAGCAAAGAAAGGATGGAGGATGTGCTCCTCCTTTCAGCCCAGGGAGGATTCTGTGTTATTATTCGGAAAGAAACTTTACCTGTAGTTTCAGACTATTGTCGGCATCAGGTTCCTGCATCATTCTCAAGTTGTTTTTTAACTCCACTACTTTTATCTAGAATGTCCCTCCTCCTTTAGCAGTTACAAGATAAGAGCTTCCACACAGAGTAGTAGGCCAGTAGGCATAAACTTGAATGTTGCATGGATAAAAGTTGACATGCACTGACTACCAAACTCAGTTTTGTTTTCATTGTTGCTCCTTTTAACATAAAATCTTGATACTTCTCTTTTTTTCCCCCTGAGCAATTTATCAGCGCTCAGCTTAGTTTCTGTAACTCTTTCCTCTCTTTCTGTTGAGGGCAGTCGGAGGAGGAGGAAATGGATTTGGTGAGTTTGACAAATGCCTGAGCAAATGGCTGAAGTGTGAACCCGCTTCCAGTAATTAGACACTGACCTGAAGGCATCGCTCGAAAGTCGAGATGGTTACTAAGAAATTTAAATAAAAAAGCAGATTTTCTCAGTGCATGCTTTGGGTTTGGCCTGTGAAAGTTGTCTTGGGTCTCATCTTTTCCTGACAGTGAATTTTACTAATATAACAGGAGTGTTTGTGTGTTGGGAGTTAGTAAATTGTTGCGTCATTCTTTTTCAACTCTAGTCATGGATTCTTGTGTAAGAATTTAGGAGAAAGGAGTAAAACAAAAGATAAATCACTAATCCTTTTCTCTGATGAATTGGAGATTACATCATCTGACATGAAATCATCCTGCGAGATTCTTGAGTTTGGTGAAGTCATCTGGCCGGATAGCATTGGAACAATTCAAGGAAGCCATCAACATTATGATGCAATGCGGCTTCAAACGTAACCGTTGGCAGCTGCGAGTATGTTTGTTATATTACACACACAGGATTTGTCATTTGTATTGTTCTGAACTTCAGCGCGTATGGTTTTGATTATTAGGCTGCAAACTTTGCTGCATGACCACAACAGCAAGCTGTGTAGGTGTGTTTGTGTGGATGCATGCCAGTCACTACACTAAAAACCACCGGAGCTCTGCTGTGCGTCACGCTGGGAATTAAAACGCGTCGTCGTTTATCCTCTTGCACCGTCTCGTTTGGGTTTTATGTGAGTTTGAAACTCATCTCTGCTCTCAGCCTCTTCCTACTTGTTCTGGTCTATCTAGTTTTGTGAGTCTTTTTTTAAACTAAAGAAATAAACTGTTGATTCATGTCCAGAAAACACAAGTTTTTTATACTACATAAGGTAAAATCATTAGTGTGAGTGCATTTTGACTATACATGCAGAAAAACAGCATTTGATAACAAAATATATTTTTTTTATTAAGAATTACATCTTTTCTATATTTCTAACCTTATATTTTGACCCAACTATAAAAATGAGAAATACAAACGTTGGGAAAAACGTTATTAATTTATGAGACTTTACTGCCACCTTGTGGCTGATTCTGTTATGACTTAAAACCAAGTAAAAAATCATTTTTGGCTCAAGTGTTTTTATTAGAAATGTTGGATAAATACACACAGTGTACTTTGCATCACATTTTTATATCTTTTGCGTTGTTTTTCTGTGTGTGTCCTACAGAACACCCAGAGGATAAGCAGCTCCCAGTCCAACCAGCCGCTTGCCACTCCTGTTGTGTCTGTTACCACCCCCAGTTTACCCCCACAGGGCTTGGTCTACTCAGGCATGCCCACCTCCTACAATCCCACTGGTGAGTCTGGACCTACTGCCCCCCCCCAGACAGAAAACAACCCCCTCAGCTGGGACTGGTTGTGGGTTCAGTATCTCATGGTGTTAGATGCGACGTCTCAGTGTGTGTGGCTGCTTTTGTTTTTACAGAGTACTCGCTGAGCAGCGCAGAGATCTCCTCCCTACAGGGCTTCAGCTCTCCTGGGCTCTCGCTGGGCTCCATGTCGGCATGGCAACAGCATCAACTGGGCCAGGCAGCTCTTAATTCTTTGGTGTGAGTAACACACTTACAAACAAAGGCACACTCTCCAGACGCCCTCACATAAAAGCAACACCCACAATGCACTGTGATATTACACTGAATCACACATTTACATAGCACTGTTTTTTTCTTCTTCATGTTTTTTGTGCGTTTTGTGAGATAAACACATGGTGTCCTGCTTATCTCTGCTGCAGTGGTGGAGGTCACCTACCTCAGGGCTCCAACCTATCCATCAGCACCAGCCAGAACATCAACATCAAGTCCGAACCCATATCGCCACCCCGGGAGCGGGTCACCCCGTCTGGCTTCCCTCCACAGCAGCCTCAGCAAGGGTCCAGTCGGCAGGAAGTCCTGGGACGATCGCCCGCCGACAGCCTCAGCTCGTCTTGTAGCTCATACGACGGCAGCGATCGCGAGGACCACCGGCCTGACTTCCACTCCCCGCTAGGACTCGGACGACCCCCTGCTGGCGCCGAGGACAGGGAGAGCCCATCGGTCAAGCGCCTACGCATGGACACGTGGGTGACATAAGGAGCCAAGACCCAGTCTCCTCAGCAGCCAGAAAGAGAGGGGGAGGGATTAGACCTGGGGATACAAGAAGGAGCCGAGGCACTTAGAGCTGTCGATATTATACAAATATTCAACTCCACTTCAATTCATAAGACTGAGACGTAATGTTATGAGCTATCAGGACATATCTTTGGTAAATATTCAAAAAAATCAATTGGCTGGGCTGAATTTGTGCACAAGCAGGTGAAATCAGGTACTTGGTGCAATTCAGGGGGCGTCTGCAGAAGAGAAACGTTAACAGTAGGCGGTAGATTATCGTAGTCACTCGTCTGGTCGGACACTTTACATGTAAGTTGCTGTTTTGCTGTTGTGCTCGCAAGTTTGCAAACAATCAGAGAAAACTGTTGCTTTCAGGCTACGGACACTCTAATTACAAACGATGTCCACTGCAGGAACTGTCTTTGAAACGATGCTATAAACACACACAACTTTTGACAAACGGGGGGGGGGGGTTCTTTTAATGTACTGTTTCTGATTCAGCAACTTTATTATACTAAAAAAAAAATACAAGAAGCAGTAATGTGGGAGAATAAAACAAAACAGCACCAGATTTCATCGCAATAATGATTTATTTTATAATTTAAAAGATGTAAGCTGTATAAATACGAAGCTGATGCACACCTGTCCAGTCGAGCTGCTAAGGAAAGTCAACATGTTCACATTTGTGTAACAGCTCATCAGTAATATTAAGCCAAAGCCGTTTTATTTTCGTGTGCGTTTTTTGTGCAGTTATCTCCTGACAGTTCACTCAAATGCAGCCTCATTTTGTTTTTCCCATCATATTTTTATTTTATTTTTTATTATATTATGCTTAATTATAGTGTAAAAAATTACAAAAACAAACAAAAAAAAAATCTTGAATTGATATCTAAAGCCATGGACACTTGCTGTTCTGTTTGTACAACTGAAAGAATTTGAGCCAAAACTTTGTCTTTGTGTTTGTGTAAATAGCGACTTTAATATATTTTACCAGGGTGTGAAAATACATGCAATATATGTGCCACCGTTTTCAAGAAAAGTATATTTTTGTGGTTTACAGCCGAGTTTACAGGAGGCGGACCCTTAAAAATGACCTGGTCAACATTTCTGATTTTCTTTAGTCGCTCTAAACGTTTTAGATTTACATTCATTTGTTTTATTGTTTGCAGTGATTTATAATTTTTTTTTTTTTGCAACAATACCAAGTGGCTGAACTTCTATTTTCTAAACTTTTGAAGGATGAACACAAGGCCGAGGGGGAAATGGGATTTTATTTTTCCTATTTATTGTGTTCTAACACCAGGTGCTGAATTTACTGCCACCATTCACATCCAATCCCCCCCATGTTGGAGGGTACCCTATTATTGTTGCTTTGAACTTCTAAGCCATCCTGTTATTGGCTCATGGAGCTTAAGTAGAAAACATAAATATTCAGACAAATCTGATGAGCTCATTTGTGGTTGTAAATAACATATTTATGTTAATTGGCTCAAATATTCCTGCCCCTTTAAAGGAGAGTACTGTAGCCCTGCAGTAGGAAACCATCTGAAGAAGTCTGTCGTTACACTGTAGAGAGAGAGAAAAGAGACGGGGGTGTTTTTAAATCTCCATCATAACAGACGTTCATCACCGACTGACTTTGGTTTTTACTGTTGAGAGGCGCACGTTTGTATGAGTAGGTTTGCTGTACAAGGCAGATATTGCTCTGCATTCGCCACGGCATATCTTGTGTGTGAATTAAACCACCTCGCCCCATCGTCATCACCACCGTCCTCACGGCAGTTAGCAGTTCACGCCGATCTATGCAGAACGAACCCCAGTTCACGTCAAAGCAGAAATAAAACGATGTCATTTTTAGTCCCGTCTAGTGGAAAGACTGTTAGCCTCTTATTCTGAAGTGCCACAGCTGGAAGTTTGAAATACTCCTGAATTTGTTTAGGCCATAATCCTCATGTTCATATAGATATATTGGTAAACTGCATGATGTGTGATGTTGTAACTCAGCAGGGGGAAACAAGCAATAATAATCGACTTCAACAAAAAGATTGTCAGCCCGTCTCGGCCGCGTCGCCTCGTAGTTGAGCACGTTTTAGCACTTGGTAACAACATATCAGGGAATTTTGTAGTTGCTCTGTCGATATGCACAGTTAGGAAATGCCTTATCCCAAAGAGAAATCCTATTATTTTCTCTCATGTAAAGAAACACAACATCGTTCAGGCTTGGATCTCCTCTCAGAATAAACTCACACAAGAAGATGCATGGTGAATGCACTGTGATACACTTGTTGGTCTAAATGTGCACAACTTGATGAATGTGAAAAAGGAAAAGGGTAATCAATGAACCTCTGGAGAGGATTTTCTTCACTTTGCTGTGCAAGAGTACACTGCTTTGCTTCATGGCTTTTCTATAAAAACAGAACTAAGTGTTTGGTAAGTGTTTGTAGTTGATAGTTCACTTAACTGAAGAAGCTGTTTTCGGTTTGAGCGCTCAAACCGTTTGGCGGCACAAGCTGGACTTTGTTGCCAATAATGAAATTATTTGTTTAAAAAAAAAAACAAGAAAAAGAACTAGATTTTAAGTTAATCTTGCATTTTGTTTTTCGCTTGAATGTGTTATTTTATTTTCATCAAACAATTATTATTCAAGTGAACATTTTTATGAAACGAGATACTATGCTAGATGTTGTACAAAATTTGTATTCTACACAAAAAGTACAAATATTGGCTTTTAATGTGTAATTTAGGTTTTTTCTCTCTCTCTCTCTCTCTCTCTTATCCTGTATAAAATGAAGTAAACAACTCTTTCATAGAATTTGTTCTTCTGTGAAGTCCCGAACAGTATAAACTGTCAACTTTATTAAACACGTCAGTGTATGCTCGACCTGTCTGCTCATTGAGTGTTTCTGCAAACAGAAGAAAGCTGAGGTTGTTTTAAAGTGATAATATGCAACTTTTTCATATTTTTAAATATTTTCCTTGAGCCAGTATGTGCTAATATGACCCTTTACAAAGTTAATGAAAAGTCACTTAGCCTCATCTGGTGATTACAGCCGGAAAACCACGATTGCAAGATCTCCGTCGCCGTCACGGTACCCAGGAAGTCACGTGTCTCACGAGGGTTAGGCTAACCCAAAGTGGCTAGCTGTTATGCTAGCGCTGGAGTGTTTTTAGCTCATGATTCCTGATTTTTTCCCATCTCTCCCTGCTTGAACACAGCTGATTTCTTTGAAAGAGTAAATAACCGCTCCTGTAGAAAGCTATGAAGGCTGAGGAGACATTTCAACAGGTAGATATTGGCGTTTAGAAGCTGAAACGATCTGGTAACTTGTTTAATGCAGTAATTTAAAACGGACACCAGAGGAAGCCCAAAACAAGCAAAACTGCATATTATCACTTTAAAGCGTGGATTTTTAAAACTTTTTATAAAAATGTGGAGAAATAAAACAAAAAGGAATATAGTGTCATAGATTTTAAATGAAATATTCACAAAACACCTGCTGCTAAACTTATTAAAAATGCACTGAAATAATTACATATGATTTATTTCATGTAAGACGAGTCTAGTTCAGGAAGTTTGACTGTATTAACCTCAAAAATCAGTTTATTAGAAACATAAATGTCCAGGTCATTATTTAGGCAATTTAAAGATATCTCACTTGAAAATGGACAATATATATTTTTTAAGTTAATGACAATAAGATGCCAACCCAAAATGAGACTATACCAAAACTCCAGCAGTGTCCTAATATTTTCCAGAAATTTGAATTTCTACAGTTTGGCCAGCAGGGGGTACTGTGGTACAAAATAAGGCTTCCTCCTGTTTGCTGGTCTGCTTGGCCTCATAAATTAAATAAAATGACCAACTTGACGGTCCTGCTAATAAAGATTTATTCTTGTGATCAACTCATGGACATTTGCTCCATCAACGTTTGGGTTTATAAAGCAAATAAAAAAAGAAATGGTTCCCAGGTTGTGCTGAAACACAAAACTTCTAAAATTTTCACATATGTATTCTTTCTGAAAATAATATAATGTAAATATTTGACCAAAATCAAACTTTTGGGAGATGAAGAGAAAAGAGGAAGTTGGTGTTCTTTAAAGTGTAAAGGTTATCTAATAGATATCTAACTTGGAATTCTTGGAATTATTTATTTTTTACCCATAAGCATTGCAAACAGGTTTTGCCAGCGGAGACTTTAAAGTCCAATTGGTCTTAAAACACATTTTCATTGTTTTTTTTTTGTTTTGTTTTGTTTTTTCCCATTTATGAGTCAAGAGTGTGTGAAATAACATGGAGAAAGTTTTGTTTAATTTGTTGCAACACAAACTCTTTAAGTGCTGCAAACACTTTTCATATTTTTTCTTTGTTTTTGAAATTATAATACAACTCTTATATTCAAATAATGAAAACACATGTTTGTTTCTTCCACCAAAAAGGCTCAATGCCAAAGAAACATCTGGATCACTGAGCAAAAACTTCAAAGTTTCTCCAAAGTTTAAAATGACTGTTCAGAATCAAAAGTGAACGTTTTAAATGCAACACGAGGAGGCTGACAAAATCTCACTGATGTGCAAAAGAAATTCCTTCCGGTTAAAGCGTTCTACCTTTTACCACATTTCAGAGTCTCCAGCAGTTTAAGTAGCAACAATAGGAAATGTTTAAGGAAAATTTCACCCTGAAATTCCCTTTCAAACCTAAAGTTGCATCCCCCAGCACAGATAGAACAGGTGGATCGATGAAGACTGCATTCCACCTGAGGGAGGTCCTGTTGTTCTGCAGGAACTGTGGGAAAGGAAATGAGTCAATTGCTGCAGTAAGTTTCACCTGTTTTGACAAGAGAGAAATATCAACCTAATTCTTTGAACTGGAAATTTTTAGCTCAAATATTTGAAACATTACACAGATTGTGACTCTTCAGGTTTTGGTGTGCAACTGGAAGTGTGCAAAATGATTTCTAAATAGTCATAAATGCATTAGGATTTTCTTTCCTGCTGCATGATCTGAATTTGAAAAAAATTTCCACAAAGGGAGCTGAAAAACAAGCAGTCCTGGTGTGAGTTTATCATAACAACATAATTCTTTTGGCCAAAATAAAGCACAAGAACACTGCAAATCACATTTTTAAATCACCTACAGAGAGGTTTAGAAGGAAAAGAAAGAGAACCTGACAAGAAACACTGATGTCAATCTTCAGCTGTTCTGCATAAGTAAGACTGAAACTAATAAAAGAAATTGGGTTTCGTCCAAAAACAGGAACAAACCAGGGCATGTTTGGGTTTTCGCACGTGTTCCTTCCTCAACAACAAAAACGATGTGGCCTTAAAGTCAACCCTTTATCAGGTTAACAAAACACAAATGAGGCTGTGCAGGTTTTCAGCTTAATGCGTGTACAGTTTCTCTTTAAATGTAAATTCCTTCAGCATGACTCCACCTGATCACTAAGTACAGTTTAAAGCAGGTAAATGGAACATGCTGTTTTAACTGCTCCCTCTATGTGTTCACTGACACCACAGTTGAGCATCATGATTATTTGTCATTTACAGGGATATTAGATGAATGGTGACTTTAGTTTTTGTTAAAAAAAAATAGGTGAAGGGCTAGATTTTTGGTTAGATTTTAGTTATAGTCAAAAGAAAAGTTCTCAAAAATTCAGCTTAATTTTCTTCTACAGAATGTTGTGAGACTTGCTTTTTAGTGGCTATAAGGAACAAACTCCAAAACTAGAATGAGGAATAAAGGAAAAAGGAAAAAAACAGCAATCTTTGAATGACATGAAGATGAGGAAACGCTGAAAAACTGAATCTTATAGTTGCAACATCAGTCTGAAATATTAGATTTAAATTTAACCCACTGATGTCCAGCTGTTTTTTTTTTTTTTTTTACAGTTTAACAAAAACCTGCTTCTAAAAATGGTAGTTTAAAAAAAATCATCACAATAACACATAGCATTCCAAGCATGCAGTGGTTGATAAGCAGCTGAAATCATTTCTACATGTTTAGGATGACTGAATGGTTAGTCCTATAAAAATTAGGGTGACTTTTTTGTAACAAATAATTCACAATGATTCATTTCAATGACATGATGGGAACAGACAGCAAGTTCTTAAGCTCTGCAGAAACCTGTTAACTGCCCATTGATTCAAAGCAGGTGTCTTGGAGGTGAGAAACATCTCAAACATGCAGAATATATAGGCCCTTAAGAATCAGGATTTGACACCACAAGTGTAGGCACTGAAAAAATAACCAATAAAAAAATATTCAGTTAAAACATGTGTTAAGAAGAAAAAGTAACAGCTGAATTGTACTAGTGTGTCAATTGAAATAACTAGCAGTAGCAGTAAATGCGTTAATAGACCACAATCAGAATGACACCTTCAGGTTCAATGGTCACCAGATTCGTGGAAAGCAGATTTGATATGGAAGAGTTGTTACTTTCCCTGAGCGAGTTGCTTTCACATCAGAGAAAGTGCACCACCTACCGACAACTAAAACTACACACAAACTGTAAAGCACTGTTCTGAATTAGACATTTTCTTTACTTAAATTCTTTAAACTCAGTTAAGATTCGACCGGAAGTACAAATGTCCCAATTTTTTTTATTATTACCTTAACGCATCACGCCTGTAAAGCCGATTCCTTTTTGTAAACACGTAAAATTTACAGCTGAACAAGAAACTCGTAGCTCTTGAACTTAGTATTTTAGGATACCCTTACATATTTAATTTATAATTTGCGAAAATTAACATAGTTGATTAGTGACTTCACTGTCGTGTAAATGAGGACCCGAACTGCACGCGAGGACGACAAAAGCTAAAACACTTTGGGGTATGAAGCTAATGGTTAGCTTGAAGCAGAAATATCACTACAGAAACCTAATCAACAGGCAAGTAAATGACGCAGAAAAGCGTGAAATACACATGAGTATTACCTTTGTGAAAGGCCTTCGGGAGGTTGTGTAAACAGTAAATTTCTGGAATTACTTCATTTTCAAAATTTACCTTTTTAACTGGCTGCAATAAATGTGAGCTTTTTTGTTAGTGTTTAATCAAATATACTAGTTGTGCTCACTATTATTTCATGGCTAAACTAAGTTTGGGGGCTTATTTTCCCAGATCTATGACGTTACTGGCTTTCTGACCATGAGATCAGCTGTGCTGTGTGTTGGATGGGGTTCAGGGTGCATGTGCAGAGTAACCAAGCAAGGTTTTGGATTGTTTGAGTTGTGTGAGATGCAGGCCGGGAGGCCACCTGCCATGGGGGCTTGCCCTGTGCGAAAATCCAAATTTGCCTTTTAACTAGAAGCCAAGTTGTGGCTCTTTCATGTGGGCCTGATCTCCTTAAGACATCAGCAAATATTGAACAAGACTCTGCCCAGACTCAAACACATCTGTTGTCATGTAGTCCCCACTGTTCGGCACAGACAAGGAGACAGAGGGAACAACAGTGGGTCTGTTGCATTAGCTTGTGTGTGGACACAGAGCTATAGTTTATACTTTGCAAACACAAATGCTCAGTTTTTAAGGAGCTTAGGCTAACTGTGTTCCTCTGTAAACAAATATGGGGCTGTGTGAAACTTAGTGCTAGATCTGTTCTGACATTTCATATGCCTCAGTCATGTTGCAGAATCAATCAGAAGTGTTTTGGGATTGTTTTGGACAGTTGTGTTGTAGAATTAGTCTAGATTATGGCATTAAGTATATTTTCAAACACTTGGACCTATAAGAGAACTCGGAGAGAAATGTACTGTATACACTTCTAAAAGCAGACAAATTGCCTCACAAATGCAAATAAACCATCAAATATACAAATCAACAACAAACAGACTTACAAAACAGTCTGCTGTGCTGTGAGCAAACGTTTCACTGATTCAGTGTCAGTTTAATCTTTATCTGCACTGGCTTCATTTACACAGTATTTGTAGTCAGATATTTTCTGATCTTACTTAACTGGATTCATATGTAGCTCCATCCATCGTGGACATGGGGAGGACTCGTCAGCTACCAGTGGCATTCTCACTGTCACTGAAACTCAACTTGTGTGACTGGTATGGCTAGTTTCACCTTGTGTTTCTCCTCCCCCAATCAGTTGTCTCTGTTGAAACGCGTCCTCTTTCATCATAGTTTGGATGGTTGAATAGTTGGGGAAACTTCGTTTTGAAGTAGTTGGATGCTACATTTGTCCGTCTTGATTTCAGTGAAGGTCACCAAAGCAGGTAAATTATAAGAATTTTTTGTCAAAATTCAACTTTCGGAATCCAGGATTTCATATCAGTTATTAACAAATGATTTTTTTTAGTTAGTAGTTCGATTTTGCAAGTAATGTTTGGGCTTTTCTATCATGACAGTGTCTGCCACCTTTTGTTTTGTGAGATTTTTTAGATTATGAGTTGTTAAATCAGGCAGAAACAGGTTCAGTGTGGTGTGATATTAAAATAAAACATGTATTTTGTAAGCCAAAGAATTAATTTTATATCAAGTGTCCAACCAGAAATGAGAAGTTTTATGTTTTTTGGTCTGCTGTAGTTATGTATTTCTCATAATAGCTAATTGTAGCAATTTTCACACGTGTAGAAAAATACAAATTTTCACAGATGTTTTCTGTCTGACAGGTATTACTCGAGATGGATGCTAAAACAAAAGCATTTTTGGAAAACTTTCGCATAAAAACAAAGATGCCCAACCTTAAGAAGCTACGTAAGAAGCCACTTGCTAAGCAGGCGAGGAATCTGGCCAATCGACGCAGTGTTTCTGTGCCTGATCTGGCATCAGCGTTGAATGAGGAAGACTCCACAGCCGTGCCTGGTCTGAGTGATACAGATTCCATTACTAGCGGCTCCACGTATGATGGACCACTTCCCACAGACAAGATCTACGAGGATGTTACAGTGAGAGTACCTCAGATAAATAACTCTGATACACAAGTGAACCGATGGAGTGTTCCACCAAAGACTTTCAGTGAAGAAATAAGTAATGTGACAGGGAACAAAGTGAATGTCCTTACAGAGAGCCCGTATGCACAAGTGGATAAAAAGGCCAAGAGAATTTCATTTGAACCAGCTGCTGAACCAGTACACGAGAGTCAACCTAAGATAAATAGTGGAGACAGACTGATTATCTCGTCTAATGGTGAACCTCCAACAATCAGACGGCGCACAGAGTCTGCTGCTGCTTTCCTGATGCGAGCACAGTCCCTGGGGGAGGAAAAGCGCACCCAAATAGAAAAGAGGGTCCTCATCATTGATCCAAAAAGGACGATGCTTGAAAAGGGGACGATGCAAACAGTTTGTGAAAATGACTCTGAGAAGACGTGTCATTTAGATTCATCTTTTGAGGGTTCAGATACTACATCCCAGGCCTCTGCACTTAGTCTCATGGAGGAACAAGCCAACCTACCCTGCCTAACAGAGCTGGAAAAGGATTTTCTGGAAGAAGAGTCCACCTCTGATTTGATGAGTGAGTACTGCATGGACGAGGGAGAGCCAGATGAATCTCTGGAGGAGGTTAGTTTTATTAAAGATTTCACTAAATAACATTTTAGGGACTTTTTTCTGTTTGTAAAGTCTAAAATACCATTTTTATACCAGTTTTATGAAAGCAAAGTGGTTCATATGTGGAGGGTATATATTTGAAAACAGCATGATTTTTCTGTTTGTAAAGTGTAAAATACTGTGCTGAAGTTTAAAACTAAGACTAATTTCTGAATTTTTTGTCTCTTGAAACCAGACCTTCTTGTAATCTTTAAAATGATTTTGATCAATAGTTCTTCAGACTTCTTGAAGGTGTTTCAAAGCCTTTTTTGGGCTTTGGCTAATTTTTCATGCACCGTTATAGCATATTGTGTAGTGTGTACTTAAAAATTAGTAAAGTGGACAAGTAGAGCACCAAATTAGTGTAAGATAAGACACAAGAAATGGAATTGTTTTGCATCTTTGTAAGACTGCTAGTAAGTCCAGTTAAAATGAAGTTCTTTACTAAGTTGTTCTGTTATGTGTTATAGGAGCCTTTTTATGCCAGAATGATTCAAAGTTCGCAAGTAATTAGATAAACAAACAAAAAATATGCCTTGGAAAATTATCAGTTGCTTAGCTAAAAAGTAGAGTCCAAAGGGAGACTTTGAATAAACCTCAGAAAGTCTGAAGAAGTATTACCAGTGGTAATACCATTGAGGTACTTGATCAGCATTACATAAGACTGTTTTCAAGAAAATTTCACTCATTTGAGGCAAAAAATCCAATAAATTAGGACTAAATTGATATTCTTACATGGTGCTGGTTGAATTTTGGGCATGTCTTTTAAAAAAATATGTACAAAACCATAACACTAAAAAAAACAACAGACATTAGATCTTAAACAATTTTTATCTTATAGAAAAGTGTGTAATATCCACTGACATAACTCGGCACAATTTATGAAGGTCCATTTTACATTGACATTAACAGCTATAAACACGAAGTGTTTGTACTGTTCTGTGGGGTGACACTGGTCACATTACCCTAAATATTTACAGTACATAGTTCATTTAACTGTCAAATAACGTGGCTTGATTTTCCCACTAAGGTGGTTTGAAATGATAAAATGCATTAAATATACTTTCAAGTTCTTGTAGAATTTGGTTTACAAAGATGACTATTTGATACGGTGGAGGAAATAATTATTTGACCCCTTGCTGATTTTGTAAGTTTGTCCAATGACAAAGAAATGAAAAGTCTCAGAACAGTATCATTTTAATGGTAGGTTTATTTTAACAGTGGCAGATAGCACATCAAAAGGAAAATCGAAAAAATAACTTTAAATAAAAGATAGAAACTCATTTGCATTTCATTGAGTGAAATAAGTATTTGAACCCCTACCAACCATGAACAGTTCTGGCTCCCACAGAGTGGTTAGACACTTCTACTCAATTAGTCACCCTCATTAAAGACACCTGTCTTAACTAGTCACCTGTATAAAGGACACCTGTCCACAGAATCAATCAATCAAGCAGACTCCAAACTCTCCAACATGGGAAAGACCAAAGAGCTGTCCAAGGATGTCGGAGACAAAATTGTAGACCTGCACAAGGCTGGAATGGGCCACAAAGCCATTAGCAAGAAGCTGGGAGAGAAGGTGACAACTGTTGCTGCAATTGTTCGAAAATGGAAGGAGCACAAATGACCATCAATCGACCTCGGTCTGGGGCTCCACGCAAGATCTCACCTCGTGGGGTGTCAATGATTCTGAGAAAGGTGAGAAATCATCCTAGAACTACACGGGAGGAGTTAGTTAATGACCTCAAATTAGCTGGTACCACAGTCACCAAGAAAACCATTGGAAACACATTACACCGCAATGGATTAAAATCCTGCAGAGCTCCAAGGTCCCCCTGCTTAAGAAGGCACATGTGCAGGCCCGTCTGAAGTTTGCCACTGAACACCTGAATGATTCAGAGAGTGACTGGGAGAAGGTGCTGGGGTCTGATGAGACCAAAATTGAGCTCTTTGGCATTAACTCAACTCGCTGTGTTTGGAGGAAGAAAAATGCTGCCTATGACCCCCAAAACACCGTCCCCACCGTCAAGCATGGAGGTGGAAACATTTTGCTTTGGGGGTGTTTTTCTGCTAAGGGCACAGGACAACTTCACCGCATTAACGGGAAAATGGACGGAGCCATGTATCGTCAAATCCTGAGCGACAACCTCCTTCCCTCTGCCAGGAAACTGAAAATGGGTCGTGGATGGGTGTTCCAGCACGACAATGACCCAAAACATACAACAAAGGCGTGGCTCAAGAAGAAGCACATTAAGGTCATGGAGTGGCCTAGTCAGTCTCCGGACCTTAATCCTATAGAAAACCTATGGAGGGAGCTGAAGGTCAGAGTTGCACAGAGACAGCCTCGAAACCTTAAGGATTTGGAGATGATCTGCAAAGAGGAGTGGACCAAAATTCCTCCTAACATGTGCGCAAACTTGGTCATCAATTACAAGAAACGTTTGACCTCTGTGCTTGCAAACAAGGGTTTTTCCACTAAGTATTAGGTATTTTTTGTTAGAGGGTTCAAATACTTATTTCACTCAATGAAATGCAAATGAGTTTCTATCTTTATTTAAAGTTATTTTTTCGATTTTCCTTTTGATGTGCTATCTGCCACTGTTAAAATAAACCTACCATTAAAATGATACTGTTCTGAGACTTTTCATTTCTTTGTCATTGGGCAAACTTACAAAATCAGCAAGGGGTCAAATAATTATTTCCTCCACTGTACTAGCATCAACATTAGCAGGCTAATGTTCAGAGGAGTGAACTTTCGAGTTTATCTCTAGATGTCCCTTAGATACAGAAACCAGTTAAGAACCCGTGCTACTCATCAGCTGTACAATGTGGAATGAATTGATCTTCTAAATGTTGATAAAATCTCCCTTTGTGGCAGCAGATCTTTATACTGAGGACACATTGTGTCTCTAAGATTATCAGAGGTGATGAGGTGAACGTTATGTACTGAAACTTGAGAGCTACCCATTTCTAAGTTAAAGCCAGATTTTTTTTTAGCCTACTTTTCTTTTTTATTCATCTAGAATTCTGCCGAAGCTTGTGATGATGATCTGGAAGAAAATGAGCTAGAGTCCGTAGAGAGCTCTGTGAGTATTGATTCACTGAAATGCTGCCTCTGACTGAAATAGGCCAAACAGCATGTAAATGTGAATGGGTTCTTTGCAGGATGTTCCGCTACCAAGCCCAGGTCCTGATGCTCAAATACCGTCCCCGTTCCAGAGGTACCTCCTCTCCATCAACCTAAAGGAGGGAAAGAACCTGGTCATCAGAGACAAGCGATCTGGTAGGTCAACAACACACAGGTGACCTGCAAAAGGTTCAAACTGTTTGTGAATATTTTGAAGTTTTAACATTCTATAAACATACATCATCCTTTAGCTGCTTTTGGAATCGCCCATGATTAGAGCAGAGCAGAAGTTCTGTCCCTTTTCCTTTTAAGCTAAAGGAATGTAGACTTCAGGCTCTAGCTGAAGGATGAGTCACAGGTGAAGCACTGCATGTGGACAGCGTGTGTGGATTTTGGAGCAGGACAAAAGAGAGTTGCTAATTAGAAATGTGAATGCAGGCTAAGAGAAGATCGGGTGTGTCTGGGTAATGCTTTAATGCTGTGAGGGTGACGTCTTTTGACAAGCAGTGTTTGAAACGAAACAAAACAAAAAACATTTAGAGAAGTATGCAGTTCAACCAGTCTAACAAAAGTGGCATGAGTTAACACTTCTATCTCAAGAACAAACATATTCTGTATAGTAAAGTATTCATTTAAACATCTCATAATAATTGATGTTAAAATAAAAAAAGATTTATTTTACCAAACACTTTTTCATTTCTGTTACAATCCACAATAATTGTTTTTAAAAAATTCATAAACGGTTTATTTAATGTCATTTTCTAGTCGGGTTATTTAAGGTCACAGTCCTGTGTGTTAATCCTAACACTGTGTATTTATAAACCTACTTTAGTAAATTCAGTTTAAAAATAGGATTATTAAAATTATAAAACTACATTGTGTTTAATGATAGAGTGTTTGGAGCTGATTGACATTTTCAGGAGGTGTTTCCTGTTTCCTCTTTATATTATTAATCTGTGAGGGAGAAAGGCAGAGAATCATGCATGTAAAATTTCCTGCATGGTTTAGATTCCTTTTACAGAACCAGACTGACTGTAAAATCTACTTTGGGAACGCAGCATCCTCAAGTGGCTAAAAGTGAAACTGCAACATGATGAGGGAATACTTGTGTGGTCTCTAGTGTGACAAATCATGGGTGCTAATGTTTGAGCTTGTGTTTTACTCCAAAAATAGCTAAACTGGACTTAAAACGATGATAGGCATATTTAAAAATAGAAATGTAATATGGAAGCGTTTCAAAAGTATGTGAATATTATTCAAAATGGAAATAAAAGTCTTAAGGCGACTGATTATTTGCCATAAATCTTTTAGGATTTGGAGTTGTAAACATATCAGGTGACATAAGACCCTGGAAGCTCGGTGTCCTCTGCTAGTTGAGACCTTACACTTTCTGACAAGATGGCACAATGATGATGCAATGCCCACACACGCCTCCCATCTCTCCACTGTTTGCCCAACAATCAGCGCTGTGCCAAAGACCCACCAACGGCATACATTGTCATTACATATTCTGAAAGGGCCCACACCACCAGCCCCCACTCCTTAGGGTTTTTTGTTCTCTCTATTTTTTTTTTCCCTCCCTCCCATTAATTTCCATCGTCACCATTCTCACTCATGCCAGAGCTTTTTCTCCTTGCTAGCTGCCACATTCTCCTCCTGTCAAGTTGCCTGGAGGTTTCCCTGTCACAGGCTGGCAGGGTGGAGCTGCTGTGGGTCCTGCCTGCCTTTTGCGAGATGTTCATTTGGAGTGGGGAGCTGACAGGCCTGACAGCCCATCCCCACAGGGCTTTTGTCATGTGATTCAAGCCTCCCCGCAGGCTCTCTCAAGCACCCCTTTATTCCCCTATACAAATGAAGGCATGGGGCTGGCTTTCATTTTTTTGGCCAATCTGCGTGCAATTGCAGAAACAAAGAAGTCCGATACCCCCACCCCGCTCGCAGACAGACTTTCTTAACAGGCTTGGGAGATTAACACTGGTTGCTTCTAGATTTTGGGTTCTGGTTGCCTCATGCTGGCGAGTGTTTCTACTCTTTAACAATTAAACAGCTACTTCTCTGTTTTTGCCGTGTGTGGGGTGCACATCCTGCCCACACATAACGGTATCTCACACAATCATCATGGGGGAAGGGTGTGTGCTATTTGTGCATTTTGATGTGTGTTGTCATACCTGTGTATGTAAAATATATTAATGCCAACAAGTATTAAAATAATATTCTTCATTGCAGGTTTTCAGTCATTTCTCAGTAGCATTGCAGACTATTTCTCATTGTTTTGCTCTTTTCTTTTCTTCATTTGTTTACATCAGGTACAAGTGATCCTTATGTGAAGTTCAAAATTGAAGGAAAACAGTTTTATAAAAGCAAAGTGGTTCATAAAAACTTGAATCCCAAATGGAATGAATATTTTTCTCATCCACTTCGAGACCGAGAGCACGTTTTGGAAGTTCGGGTAAGCATTGTTTGATGGAATATATTGAGTTTAATTTAAACTCAATCTGAGAACAATTTGTTTCATATGAGATTTGATGTTCATAATAATGTTGCAGGTCTACGATAAAAACCTCACCTCTGATGACTTCATGGGTTCGTCTACTATTTCTTTGGGTAACCTTGAGTTGCAAAAGTGAGTTGTCGATCAGTTTGTTTTAAAAACTATTTTAGGGGATGAGTCATTGGTGTTTATTAGATTTGATCTTCGTTTTCACACAGAATGCACGAGATGGAGCTGCGACTTAAAGATTCAAAAAGTAAAGAAGATGACATGGGAGTTGTCCTCCTCAATGTCCGCTTATTGTTCAGAGATGCGACTGTCAAAAGAGGCCCTGTATGAACATTTCTATATATCAATAGATGTTTTATTTTTCATTTTAACTAATTATTTTCTTTCTAATTCATAGAGATTTCGTCCTAAAAGGAACAAGGTAAGAATATGCACATTTTTATATTGCATTTCTGGCTAAATGTTTAATATTGAACCCAAAATGCTCTGAACTGCAGCTTTTTCATTTAGTAGCACTTCTATTTAGTCTTATCTGAACCACTAGGGGGCAGTAGCTCACTGTGGTATGGTGGAACAAAGAATATGAGTACATATTGGATGCCTGCTTTTGTGTGTAATCATGTTTTCAGTGCAGCTTATATTCTCTGTGTATTTATTTTTACCCTTTTTGAAATATATACTCAGTTTGGTATTTAAAAATGTGGTACAATAATACATAGTGATCTGAATCAAAGTAATAATATTGACTGAATTTGTTGTCAGAACTCTTTGAGTATTATGGAGGAGTATTTGTTTT
This sequence comes from Callopanchax toddi, assembly GCA_006937965.1. Taxonomy (NCBI): domain Eukaryota; kingdom Metazoa; phylum Chordata; class Actinopteri; order Cyprinodontiformes; family Nothobranchiidae; genus Callopanchax; species Callopanchax toddi. The sequence goes on from SSNR01000001.1 coordinate 868,804, forward strand.
TGCAGTAAACAAACTTCTATTTTTCCTCAAGTGGTTTTCAATATATTGCCTCTGTAATTAGATTCAGAGTGAAATTGGAGGGTTGCTGTTTGGGACTCGCGTTGCAGCGAGTGGGTTTATGTTCACACCTATGCTGTCACTACATCTGCCACTGTTCAGTCTCTTGATGGACCAGTAGACAATCTCAATTTGAAATTAGATGACAAAGAAATGAATGCCATTTTCATACACGTTGTAGGTTATCCGCTGCAGATGGTTAAAGATACTCAAAGGGAGGCAGAGATGAGTGGTGGGACTCCGCACGGCATTCTGCCGCCTAAATCAGAGTGCTAATTTAACAATGTAACAAAGCAATTTTTTTTCTCCCCCATTTCATTTTGGACAAACGTACAGAATCTTATTGCATTTAACACCTATCCTGGAAGTGCTTAATACCCAGCTCTGCTCTCTCTCTGTCAGAACATCATTTTCTCCCTCTGTGATACCACCACAGAGACTGGGAATGGCAAAGTAAAACTCTGCTGTGTGATAGTGTTTCAAACAGGAGGGGCGTATGGGAGAAGCAGAATGTGTGTGTGTGAGAGAAAGGGGGGGGGGCTTGGCTTTTCGAGGCACGTTGCCAGTATGGGATGCCTAAGATCGGCAAGGCTGATAATTCCCAGGCATGGTGAGCAATAACCCAGATGTTAGAATGTAATATCACAGCTGTGGATGGACAGTGCTGAGGTACCAGCCAAATGGACCTGGGTCTTAGCTCATCATGCTTGTCCCCATGCTGTCCCACCATATGGAAGCAATCGCACAGCCCTTTTAGGACCAGGAATAGATTCTCTTTAGGGGCCACTTACAGTTAAGTGGAATTGTTTTATTGGCCGCTGAGATAGAAATGTGTCCAAGATAAACACTTGGGATGACTTGGCTGAGGCCTGTTTTATATCGCTCCCCTACTCCCTCTGTTCCTCTTCTTTTGAAGGGGCTGATATTTATAGGGCTGTGCCTGTGGTATTCCATGTTAATTCAGGTCCCTGAGATATGCTTTGATCCCCTCCGGATTGGGTGGCAATGTGGGTTGTGACCCCGTAGTGATGAGGAGGGGCCGGAGTAGCAGGGGAGTTGCAGCGAGGCTGTTTGAAGCGGCGTCGCCAGGGCAGCCGAAGGAGCGAGGCAATCAAAGAGGCTAGAGCAGATTACGCTCCTGCTCTTTAATTACAGTCAGCTCTACACAACCTCTGTGCTGTTTGTTTTTACAGCCCTGGCCTATCACTGCACGGCCTCATGGGAACTCCAACATGGAAACATTTCAAGGCCTCTCTTCCTCTCACTCTCTCGGTGGCACACGGCAGGAGAAGTGGATTATTTGCCGGGCTGTCCTTTGATTTCCTAGGTGTTTTGAAAGCAAATTAGTTGGGTCAGTTTTATTGCTACACTTTACTATAAAAAGTTATTCTGCTGGTTAATTTAAAAGTGGACAAATTAGCCAACATGCAGTAAACTCTAATACTGGCCATATATACGGCATGTATGCATAATTTGCTGATGAGAGAGCTGTGCGGTCTGCATCATTACTCACTGCTGCCTGCTGTCTCTGGTGCAGTATGCCAAGTGTCCTGCCTCCCCACACTCAGTCTGGGAGCCAGTGATGAGTGGGACTGTCACAGCCAGGGACATCTGGCTGCTCGCTGACGTTCCTCTCTTCCTCTTTTTCCAGGAGCCTCCACGGTGTGCCTTGCTTGTCAGTAGAGATGTGCTAATGTGCTCCGATAGAGATGCTCCTGTGTAGTGTAAACCTTTGTCCCACTTTCATGCAATATGTGAACATGATGAGGTGTTAGGTGAGAGGCAGGAGCAGGTAAAGGAAGGGGAGAGTGCAATGCTTTCATGCAGGGTGATTTAAAAATAAGTATAAAGTAAAGAAGCTGTAACACTGTCTTTGTGCATTTGTACCCAGTATCAGAACCAGAACCAGAGCCCGGCAACACTTCGCTCAGCTGACACACAGAAGAACCAGCAGAAGAACCAGATCTGGACTAGTGTGCTTCATATCACTTTAGTGGAGGGAGAAGACCTGCCACAATATGGCCAGGGTGACGTTTACGTCCGCTTTCGCCTCGGTGATCAGAAGTACAAGAGCAAGGTTGGCCCCATTTTATTTTATACAGAAACTTTTACCACTTTTATTCCTCCTACTCTCTCTTCCCCAATGCATCTCTGTCTTAATACCTTCTCTTTATAGTTTAACTTTCTCCCAGCTCCCATCTTTTACTTCTCAGCTTTTCTCCCAGCAGGTGCCTGTCAGTGACTCACCTCCACCTTGGCTCACTGGGCCATGGCGGAGGCAGCTCATTAGACTGGGCGAGGCTGCCACTCACTTCTTGTGTGCCGCAAGTGCTGGGCTTCATTGCCTTCATTTACATACCCAGCATGCCCTGTTCATCTACCTGTATTTGTTGGCCTCCCCCCTGATGATTCTGCTGTGCACTTGTCTCGTGTTGTCGTGTCATTTCTTTGTAAACCACTCCGCTTTCCTCTCTGCTTGTTTGTTTGTTGAACAAAGCTGATTCTAATTGGAAGCTGTCAGTGTTTACAATCCCAGAGTGGCAACTGAGGTGTACCCATACAAGCACACACAAACAGATACACATACAGGCAACACACCTCTTTTTTTTTTTTTTTTTTTT
>SSNR01000001.1:871491-886854 GCA_006937965.1 Callopanchax toddi
TTTTTTTTTTTTTTTTTTTTTTGCTCTCCTGCTCCTTTTTTTCCCTTTTTTGAGTTAACCAAAGACTTAATCCACATGTCAAGGAGGAGATATCGGTCTGATAATACATTAAACCTGACATTGTGTCAAAGTGTATATAAGTGCGTTTCCATGTTACAGTAGGTGCTGAATCCCTGTCTTTGTTACCCTCAGAACCTTTGCATTCAGGCGAATCCCCAGTGGAGAGAGCAGTTTGACTTCAATCAATTTGAAGATAACCAAGAACCTCTGCAGGTGGAGGTGTTCTCAAAGAAAGGGCGAAAAGGGGAAGAATCATGGGGGTTGTGAGTATTTCCTGCTTGTTAATTTTGCTCTTATTGGTTCACCTACAGAACTAGGTAGATCTATGTTTTTGAGTGAGCAATTTTCTTTTCATTTCTAAGGCTTGAGGTTGACGTATCGAAGCTTCCTGTAAATGAGAGGCAGCTCTACACTCACGTGTTGGACCCAGGAAAAGGAAAGCTGGTGTTCCTGGTCATCCAGAGACCCTGCTGGGGCGTCTCTATCAACGAAACGGATAAAGCTACGCTGGGAAACGAAGGAGAGAGAGACACACTGACGGAAAAATTTGTACGAACATCTTTTGTTCTATGTGGGGAAAACACAATTTATCAAACAGCTTATATTCTAACATGACACTGATTTAATTAAATGTTAAATATTTATATAAAAATGGCTTATGTTTTATTTATTCTTTTTCCAGAGTTTAAGAAACTCTCACAAGTGTTTACGAGAAATCGGCTTCCTTCAGGTCAGCATCCTGAAAGCAAACGATCTTCCAGCCACAGACATCAATGGTAAAAAGCCTTTTGGTTTTGCATTTGCTGTACTCATAGTAATGACCTCATCTTTACATTAAACAATAAAACATATTTTATTATGCGCAGGAAAAAGCAACCCCTTCTGTGTTGTTGAGCTCGGGAACTGCAAACTTCAGACTCATACTGTTAATAAGACCGTCAACCCAGAGTGGAACAAAACCTTTACATTGTAAGTGGACTTAAGAAAAAAAATCTGGTTATCTGTTGGATTTTCCCCCTTTTTTGGTTGAATATTTTAAATGAAGAGTTAATTCTTCTGTTTAAAGCCCAATCAAGGACGTTCACGATGTGGTGGAGCTGACTGTTCTTGATGAAAATGGGGACAGATCCCCAAACTTCTTGGGGAAAGTGGCCATCCCTTTACTTACTGTAAGTTAAAATTAGTTAGTAAAAATGTAGAATAATTAATTGTTTATTACATGTATTGTGTTTTTCTTAAAGGTTCAGAATGGCCAGCAGATAAGTCTGTTCTTGAAGAAGGAAGACTTGGGACGAACTTCTTCTAAAGGAACCATCACACTGGTGCTGGAGGTCATCTACAACAAAGTAAATGCTAAATGTGTTCAGGTTTATTTAAACATGATCAAAATTAATGTTATATAGGTGCCAGGTGTAATAAGCTATAATAATAATAAATCTTTATTCCTGATCTCAGATCAGAGCTGGTATCAGAACCTTTCAACCCAAAGAGACCAAATTAACTGAAGAAAACATGAAGTTCAACAAAAAGGTGATCTGTCAACAAACTGAACAAAAAAAAGGACACATCCTACTAGTTTAGATTGGTCATATTCCATTTGTTTAATTGTCTTTAACCTTGTGAGCAGCCATTGTAAAGCCAATTTAGCCTCACAGCTAAGTGGTAAGCATTATGTCCACTATCAAACGATGCTAACACGCATTGTGTTCTAATTGTTTTCCTCCAGGTTCTTGCCAGGAATATATATCGGGTCCGAAAAATCAGCACAGCAGTTCTGTACACGTTACAGTACATTAAAAGCTGTTTTCAGTGGGAGAGCAAGCAACGGAGTCTAATAGCCTTTCTGGTAAGTCATTGCCGCACATTAATGAACTCCCTTTAAGCCTCGAGGCGAACAAGTTTTGTCCCGTTTCACTGCAGCCCGGTTTTACCTCTTTCGTTTTGTGTGAATGGGATGTCGAGGCGAATCTTTGCTTTAGCCATTTTCTCTCCCTGCTAGTCTTTTTCCCATGAAAAACAATGGCTGCCTTCTGTTTTTTTATCCCCCTGCGCATGTGATGGACGTGATTTATCCTTTGAATCAAACCCCACTTGGCTTTCCTTCAGTTCTGATGACATTAGAGTATATTCGAAAGGGTGGGGTTTTGGCGTTTGTACGTCTGACTTCTTAGCAAAGCCTTCTAACCCAGGGGATGGTGTAAGGAGGATCACAGTCTGAGCTTCCTTTGTTGAAGTAGTGACAGTCAGCCTCAGAGATTTGAACCTTGTTTAAATGGCTCTGTTTAGCTGTTTTTAATGAGGGTATGTGATCTTAGGTCCTAAGCTTAAATAATCTTAAAGCATCTCGTGAATCTCCCACAGCACAGCACATGTAATGTCATGATTAAGAGTGTACAATTGCCATAAAAACCCTGGCAGCGCTGTGTCAGGGTGAGGAAGCGGTCACAGACAGGGTGTGTGAAAAACTCTCCTTTCACCGCTTTTCTTCTGTCTGCTCTGTCTCAGGATGACATGCAATTCATACCTGGTGTATTCTATAAGCCCTTCTCACTGATACTGAGGTGCAAATCCCCTCAGGCGATGGCCAGGCTCAATGTATCACAGCCTTTAGAACAGCACAGCATACAGACAGACAGGCGGACACGCAGACAGGAAGACGGAGAACAATGCCAGCAATTGTATAAGGATAGAGTGGGAGGCAGACTACTATCTGGGAAAGAAAGTTGGAGCAGAGAAAGAGGAAGACGGCTCAGTGAGAGTGGGGGCAGATAGCGAGAGACTTGGGAGGCAGGAGAGCAGGAGGATAGGCAGTCTGACAGGTGACGGGTCAGCAGGATGGGGCCGTCTTCTTCCACCTATAATTAGATCCTCTGCAGGCAAGATGTGTGCACAATAAAACACTCTAATCTTTCATTTCCACTTTTACTCCACCTGCTGTTTAGGAGTGCGGCGCACAAATAGACATTTTACAATGAAGGGAAAAAGACTCAGTCTCGCCATTTCCGAGTCTGTAATTCTTCTGATTGACCTTAACCGCTCATCGTTTGCTTGAAACAACAAACACCAGCGTACTAGCTGAGTGAGATAGAAGTCAGAGTACAGCTTTGTCTGTGAAGAGGAGCGCTTCAAATGGTCCAAATGTCAAAGGTGGTTGGCGAGAACTACCCGCAGTGAATCTGGTGCTGTTATTCATAAGCCACTCATCAGAAGACTGAAAGTTCATTGAGTGAAAAGTTCCTTTTGTCAATTATTTATTATATCCTCCACAAGTAATAAGCACACTAAAACATGCAAATCGCATGTAAATATTACAGCAGAATTTACGCTACCATCTGAGAGTCGGCGAGGGCAAAAACAAGGTCTCGGCTGACTGTTATTACAAGCCGAGTGCCGTGCCACCTTCCACACTCGTGCCCCTGCCCACTCCAAGGGCGTCTACCGTACAGTCGCTTCTCCTCCTCCAAGTCATCATTTCCAATTAGGTTAGTGTTTGGAGCTGTCTAAAGCAGCATGCCACCATGTGCTCTAATGAAAGCGGCTCCCACTCCTATCTTTATATCTTTAGGCAGTGGTAATAAGGTAACTGATTCAGACATTGACAGATGGCCTCTGCTTGCCTCTCAGATGTGCATAATTATACCACTAGTGTCTGCTCTTTTCCACAGCGGCAGGCTTTCTCAGAGTAGGAAACGCTGCAGTGGTGGGTCTAGCTTTAATATACATTACAATGCATTATTTATCGTGCAGGCTGGCCAATCCCTATCCTTTTACAGTACACACACATATATATGTGTATGTGTATATATATGTATATATAATGTATGCACACATCCTGTAATGCATTACCACTGCTGTGTCTTTTCTTTCCTGTGACTGTGGGATGCTCATGTAGTGCTTTACCAGGAATACTCTGCCATTATTTCACTCAGTCCCACAGGCCGATTTCTTTGACCTCCTCACAGTATGTGCTGCATGCTGCTATCCCATTTATGCAGATTCTTATATGCATTATGAAGTGGTTGTCGGAGTTTAAGTTATTCCAATGTTGCTGTGGTTTATGTTAAGAGGAGGTTTTATATTTAAATATCAAGATTATCCCCCCCCTCCGTATGAGAGGAGAAATCAGAAAGCTGCTCATATTTGGTTTCGTGCCACGACCGTGTGTTTTTGTTCCGGAATGGAAACATTTGCAGCACCGTTTCTGTTTGTGAGTGCAGGAGGTCACTCGATTTGCGTGTACAAACTCACGATCCACGCTGTTTAAAGTTCAGCTTTCTACCAATCGGTTGCAGTTTTAAAATAGTATCTCTAATTAGGTAATGTATTTTAAAAGAAGAATACATTTAAACAAAGTTCTGGCAAATCCTCAAACATTTTCATCAGTAAATGGAAATACAAACAAGAATTGTAACTTTTTCCCCCTCCATCTTCTTGTTTATGCCGCAGTAATGAGCTGAAGATCTCCGCTTTTCAGGAGTTTGACAACAGCATGTTTACTTCTCTTAGAGAGAGAAATATGTGACAGCTAAAATCTTCATAAAATAACCGCCTTTAGATGTGCTTTTCACTAAGACTGAGCGAGATAAATGCGCTATACATCAGCAGTGACTGCAGAGGGGTCACCCAGAGTTCTTTGCTGCACACAAGCCAGCCACCTGTAGATGGTGCTACAGCACTGCTAGAAACACGAGTCGAGGCGCTAAAGAGATCAGGTCAGTTACTTCCCCTAACAGGAGCCATTCGTGGGAACAACTTTGAGTGAAATCCTCCATTATGTGCCTTACAAGAGACACAAGTTTCTTTTCCCCACCAGAACAAGATGAAGTAAATCTAGATAACTGAGAATTAGCCAGCCAAATTAGTGTGTTTCAGAAGTTGGGAATTATTTTGATTTAGATGAAATAGATGAGAGGTAAAAAAAGAATCATTTACACATAAAAGCTCGTTTTGAGATTTGCTGTCATTAGACCACTTTAAGTATTTAGTTAGAATTAATATTGTAACATATCAGGTCCCTCATCTGTCAAGATTTAGACTAGAAAGAAACCGGTATACTGTTTTCTTTTTGACACCGCCAGGTAGCAACTGGTTCAGACATCATTTGACAGCCTGTGAAATGCTGATTGCCTCACATCACACACTGTAAAGATGGCATTTGATGAATGTTTGATGTGGTGCAGCTGTAAACACATTTGGCAGCTGCGACGGGCGCTGATAGAATCATCGTCTCCCCAGATGAGGGCACGACAGGGTCAGATCTGGCTCCAGAGGTCTCAGGAGACCACCTGAGTAGAGCCCTGGCAAGTCGGGGCCATTAACCAGAACACCGGCCCGGCCAAGATCAAGGCCGGTAATCAGAGTTGTCATAATTGTTCTTGTTAACACCGTCCCTGAAAATGAGATGCCTTTGTGAGTCTTGGACCTGTTCTTTTGTGGTTTGCTGCATTGCAGAGCGGCCGAGCTTTTGTGAGAACAGCACTGTGTGAGCCTGTGAATTGTCTCCTTGTTTCTGCTTTGCATCTGTTTTCTTTCTGTTTGGAAAAGTTGGAGGCCTTAAAGGAGTGAGCTTCCTGAGGGTTACAGTCTCCTCTGCCGTGACTGTGGGAGCTCTCACAGACAGTGCAGTGGGAACGCGTCTAGTCGAGAGAGGAAAAAATGATGGCAGTCATGGTGATATGCGTGTATACTTTTTTCTTTTAGCCCCGAGATCTATTAATTATTGAATGCTAGTCTGTGACTACTTATAAACAGCGCAGCATTTTTCCTGATTTAAAACATTTTTAAATCTGCCCTCAGATAGATGTGTCGGCTGAAAGTAGCTGAATAGTGTATAACCTTGAAACTTACTACAGAAATTAACAACTTGATAATAAAGATTTCATTTCATATTTTATTGTCTTAGAACTTTTAAAATGGCAAAATCTTTTAAATGTTCTAACCAAACACCTTCTCATAAAACAAAACGACAAATCAGGTTTAAACCGGAGTAAAAGTGCTGGTTTGATTTGTGTATGTGTTGTACTTTGTTTTGTATTCAGCATGTTTTCATCCTCGTTGAAGTATGCTCTGTGTTTGACCCCGTTGTGTGTGTGTGTGCCGTATCGTAATGACTCGCCACCTTCCGGCTCACAGAGGACACCTCTCTCCGTGCAGCTGAGGCAGCGACCTGTCCGCTCGCGTGTGGCTGTTTCAAGGCTGGTCTTGGCCCTGACGCGTTAACGTGTGTGAGCTGAGCTGACAGGGGGAGTCTATGCCACCACTGCCTCCCCTTCTACTCCCCCACCTCCTCAGGGGGAAAAGGCTCGCATGGCAGATCTGTCACCCAGGAGGTCGCTCAGTGTTAACGCTCCCGACACGGATTAAACACTAGTGGCCAGTGCCGGAGTGCGGGGTCAGTGTAGCCACCACTGACAGGCATCACAGGGCCCCTGCTGACTGCCCCGCTCCAGCCTCGCACTGGCTCTCCTCATGTGTCAGACAGGCAGGGAGACAACAACCAGAGCCGGGCCTGTGAGCAAATGCTAATGCTTTGCTTTGCACGGCTGCTCTTCTTTAGCGCTTCAATAAAAACATATTAATATTGCACTGAACTGCACTGCGGCGCTTAGACGCTTGGATATTTACTCATCATTTTGTTTACAACTTTAAAGTTGAGGTCTAGTATTTATTTATAACTCAACCATATGGATTTTTTATTTCATCTTGACCTGGTCTTTAAAGTATGTAGGTGCTTTTAGGGATGACAAGTAATCTAATTACTCAATTTTTGTAGCTGAAGTATTGTAAATAATCTAAATAAACTGAGTGAATTTAACCCACTGAAGTGGCATTCTGTTTCTGAGGAAGCCTTTCCTTTGCCCGCTCCTCTTCCTCTCTCCGCGTGTCTCTTCTCAGTTGATAAGACTTGAGCTGAGCGTATGTGAAATATTTATTCAGCGTTTGCTCGGAGCGCTGTGGCTGCCCACACACTCTACCTGCCCCGGAGAGAAATCTTATCTGTGCTTCCTCTGACTCCGACACCCCCTGAAAGCCTGTCCCCACACTGGCCCGAGCTCAACACAAATTACATGTCTCATTGCTCTGCATTTACAGCTACTTTTCAAGCCTGCCGCTGCTGTCCCCAGCATCAACCCTCTCCTCCAGACTGCGCTTCAGCTGGAACAAAAATAAACTCCTTCATGAGTCAAACATCTACTTTATTAATCTGGTTATATATATATAAATATTGACCATTTAAAATATTCATTTATTCCATTAATTTTCTAGTATTTATTTTCTAGCGCACATTTACACACTGATCCCGTTTTATTTTCCCGTCTCTTTCTTTCACACACTTAGACAACCCCACACATGCGGACACAAACCCTGCAGCCTTTTTAGTCTGTCTTAAACTCTTTCAGCCCATGTTCACGTAATCTGGCATCCATCCACAGCCCCCATGACTGACCCTCATAATGCTGGCTGGCACTCTCCGCGCTTTGTTTAGCTTTCCAAGTGGAGTGCATCCGAGGAGAAGTAGTGAAGATGGAGCCAAGATTAAATCTTCTGTGTTTTCTGTGTGTGTTGCATGGTTACAAAATAAGGGTATTTTCAAATGTACCTGATATAGAAAAGGGAAAAGAAAAAAAAGTTGAATTATTCTATTTTTATTTGCGCAAACTGTAATGATATTACATGCCCCCGTGTGCTGCGACTTTACGCTTCTTTGGCTCATCAACAGAATAATTTGTGTTACGCTGATGTGATGCCTGTTTTTCCAGCCCGTTGTCTGCTGTAGAGTAAAAGGAGAATATTTGTTTGGCAGCCTTATAGTCTGGCAGTCAGCGGTTTAGGTTCAGAGTTTGGGCCACCCCTTGTTAATCAATTTACAGAATGGTGGAAGCTCTTACGGAAGGTGTCTCTGTCCCTTTGTTCCTGCTACGTTCCCCTCTTCCTCCCCTGGGAGAGTGTGGGTGGTGGGAGCTGCCATGCTTGCTCAGCTTTAAGTTATTTTATTCACACTTTTAATCGCTGAGTGCTTTATTATTAGGTGCTGGATTCTGCTGGCCAGGGGATCTGCATGAGAAGGTGCAGAATGCATTTAGTGGAATCATATTAATGGCACCATAAAACAAATCTGTCAGGCCGTTCTTAACCCTCCTGGCAGAAATGCTCTGCCCAGGGTTGCCCCCTTCTCCAAGCGCTTACAGGTGGCTAAGGAGAGTGCATCTCCATCATCTACTCCACCGTGTGCTAATAGTTTTATTAATTCATTCTCCTGTTTTTTTTTTTACCCCCAAAGGCACCCTTTGCATAATCATACAGACATTTTTCAGCTAAATAGTGTTTGTCAACGGAGGCTTCCTACATTAAAAACCCTCCTCCCAGACATACACCAACACTTGTTCAATTACAAGCTGCTTGTTATTAACTGCTGCTGTGTGTAAATCACAATACTCTGATAAATCATTATTATCCACCTCCTTTTGCTTTTGTTAGTAGCTTCACGTCTTTCTTGGTTAGATTCACATTTGTATTGTTTTGATAAAAAAACATCCAAGGCTTCAGTTGATGACTGTAATTTGTTGGCCAATAAAACTGTTTACATAATTCCACACTTTGTTTAACATGTCCTTTAATCACCCGGCTATCAGAACCTAAACCTTTTTGTGAGGGATTAGTTCTGTCTAAATTTCATAGAAACCCTGTAGAATATGAGGAGACAAGTGGATGGTACAGTCCTGCCTCCTCTCATTATCGTAGGATATCTGACGGCAAATTCTCAGTCTGTGCACCTGAGTGAAGGAATCTGTGAGGTTTCCCCAGATGTTTCTCTTCTCCCTTTTTTGTTAAAAAAGCGTGTAAATCCTGAACACATGGGTTTGACATACCATGAGGGAGGAATTGAGAAGATGTTTCTGACAGTTTTGGTTTATAGCCTCATTTAAGCTCTCAGTTTAGACACAAGGCATTGTATTTCTGTAGGCTTTTATCTTGTCCACTGAGCCAGAACGCGGTGAGCAGAAATTTGCATTAGTGGGCGATTATGAATACCTGTGACAGATTCTCTCTGCTGGCTCCCTGGGCAGAAATGAATTGGCTCCCTCTGTTGACTTGCACGGGAAGACAGAGACCAAGCAATTAGACTTTAGTGGTTAATGTAGCAGCTTTTGCAGGGAGGGCAAGGAGGTTCAGCCTTCCTGCTGGGCTCATGTCAGTTTCCAAGCACACTCCCCCTCTTTTACTTTTTGCTTTTTTTTACGAGAATACTGGGAATATGACAAGCTACCTGTCCACGAGCCAGCAGAATTCCTCTGGGGTGAGAGGAGAGTCGCTTTAGAATTGCCTCATGGGAACTGAGGTGACAACACATGACGTAAGTTATTCATAACAGTGAGGAGATGTACTGCAGCTATCTCTGCACATCATGCATATTCATTGTTTACCTTTTTTTGGGCCTGCACCAGCTTTAGTTATTTAATTCAAATGAGCTCCTATTAACTATAACATATTGTACATATTGGCCATTTCCTTACATCCTGGTGATCCCACTCTGTTTCTGTGTGATGCTTAGGCTCACCCACCCGTTCATAGGTTGGACTCGAGGATAATAAGCTCTACATTGGTGAAGCCTGGGGCAGTGGGCCACTGTGATGTCTGCATTACTCACGGTGCACATTTCCCTGGTGGCTGCTTGAACCTAGGCCTGGTGTGTCAGTAGGTAGACTGCCCCCCAGAGCCAAATGCAGGACTCTGTGTTGCTGCTATGACAGGAGCAGTCTGCTGTTTACAGGCCTGCTATAGAGGCCTAAAGGCCTCAGAGCTTCACATCCTGTCTCGAGCTTAACTCAAACATATTGTTCGTACTCTGAGCCGCCTCGAGCTCTTCGAGCCTGGACTGCACAGTGTGAGCCCTACACAGCAGTACACTCCATGTTTAAAATAAACTCATCAGGCAAGTTAAATGACTCCAACTGTTGCAAATGAGGCAATATTTTTAGAAAGCGGATCTGAAATAGGAAGAAAACTTGGTGCAAGATGTCTGTGGTAACTAAAAGGAGACCATATGTTGGGGGTATTGGCACTTATTCACACTATAATAGATTTTAGGATTTGGCTTGCCATGGGGGACATTTTTATTTCATCCCTGTCAAACTGCTAGTGTGATTCCCCCCCTCGCACGTCCCTGATAATTTCAGTTGGAGACAGACTCATTAGGCTGTCAGTAAATGGCTTTAAATGCAGCCGTCCAATTAGTGCTCCGCTGTGAAATGCAGTGGGTGTTGTGCAATGTGCTTAGCACCACTCCTTTACAGAATTATAAGGGATTACTCATTCAGCGTGAGCCATCTTATTTCTACCAGGGGTCTTGACTTTTCTCAGTATCATCGCCACGGAGGGGGTAAATGTTGCAAATGCTTCTCCAGTTGCCATATGTGCTTCGTCAGAGAGCCGCTGCCTCCGAATCTAAGAGGATTTGATGTGCAAGTTAAAAGACGGCATATCATGCCTATCCATGTCATACTTTCTGTTCAGCTGTAAGGCACTCTGCCAGCACCGTGCTACAGCAAATAGGATTTCAAGATATTAAAAGTTGAATGTCTATTACTTTGAAACCGCCAGGAGTAAAATCTGTTGCCACTGGCGATAAATCTCAGAGGCTTTACAGTACTCTCCTTCTCCTTGTGAGACTCAGGATGCGGTTAAATCTATTATAGATTTTGTTTTGGGAACAGGTTTGCTGAGATTGGAAAGCAGGTTGAGAGTGCTGCAACGTGATGTGCTTTGATTTAAACTGTCATCTCCTGTCTCCTCAGATCTTCCTCGTGACAGTGTGGCACTGGGAGCTCTTCATGCTGCCCCTTTTCCTGCTTCTGCTCGTTGGCTGGAACTACTTCCAGCTCCGCTCCGAAAAGTCCAATTCCAACCAGGACCTGGTGAGTGGGGAGGACTCTTCAGTGTTTAAACAGTGTTTTATAGACCTTTATGTGCTTTTGTACATCAGTGATTTCCTAGACACATAAGGGTAAAGTTAATAGTTTAATCACTTCCTCAAATGTATCTTTTTAATTAAGTTTCTTCATACACTGAGAAATATATTTTTAGGTTTTTCCAGATAACTTTGAACTTTTTAGAAGGTTTCTAATCCCGCCCTGGTTCGAAACACCCTGAAACTGTATCGAAGTAATGAAATATGACCAAAACAACACATTTATGGAGTCTTTTTTCCAACTAACACCCAGGCTTTAGAATACGTTAAAAACACAGTCACTACATATTGTTACATTTATGTAAATAGATTTCTCTGTCGTGTGTAGAATGAAAGTGTGAAAACGTACTTCACACTCTAGTCAGCGATGTCATCGTTTCAACAAGAGTTACTGCTGGTGACAAAAGCTCTTAGATTATATTATTAAAACATCAAGCAGAAGGAAGTCACTCAAATTAAATCACTAAATCTTCACATCCATACACGAAGGGCGTTTCTTTCTTCTTTTTTTTTTCTAAATTGTTGCGCTTTCTTCTTTGTACTGCTTTGAAAGTGATATTTGCCTTTAGAGTTGATTTCTGTTCACACCTCTGACTGGCCTCCAGTGTTGTGATCCATCTCCCTGACCAGCCAGAGGCCAGGCCTGTTCACGCTCCCTCCCTAAAGCAAAGTCCCAGTCATCATGTTTATGGCTCCTAGCTGACTTTCTGTCTCAGAGAGACGTCCAGGCTCACCCTCATATCCAGTGTGGAGCCTCCATCACCCCCTCTGTGACCCTACGGCTGGCAATGTCACAGCTCTGCACCCAGGCAATGTCACAGCATGCACCACAGTGGAGGCCAGGGATGACTTGATATAAAGTGATCTAGGCAACAACATCTAAATTAAATGTGTTTTTTTTTCCTTTTTCCTTTCGTCTTTCTGTTTTTCCGTGTGCTTATGTTGTGGAGAAAAGAGATTGCTTTGGTGTGACAGTGCTCTTGCGAGGATGGCCCTTTTTCACCTCTCCTTTTGTGTGAGGTCACCCCTGTGATGCAGTCTCTATGGAAACAAGCCTCTCCCAATAGGGGTGAATGTGCTCAAAGAAAATTTCATTACTAGGTGTTTGTTAAAAATGCTTCAGTGCCCACATGTCTCGCTCGTTGGAAATCACCCTGAACTCTTTATTTTCTCGTAGGTGAACATGCCCATGGGTGACGACGAAGAGGAAGACGAAAAGGTATTTTATCTCACCTCTTTCTAAAAATTTAAGGGACCGAATGTTATCGTCTGTAAATATATGCCTACTTTCACATAGAAATGTTTCCATTCCATCATATTATTAATTATTGGCTTATGAAAAAAGTGTATTTGAGTCTAATAATATTATTTGGGAACTATAAAAACAAATTTCAATGACTTGATGCTTTTTGGTGGTGAAAACCTGGTTCAGCAAACAGCTGTGAATCCTAAACACAGTAATAATTCAGAATAAATAATCTGCATGTTTTTGAACATCTGTAAATAATAAATTAAAATGGTTAGATTTTTAGGAGGTTAAATTACATTTCCTAATTCTGAACAGAATAGTGACCCAGCTCTAAACTGATAGTTTTCTTCTACATGTCTCTGGAAAACAAAAACAATTGGAAATCTTTATGTAGTCTAAAAATTAAACTTCCCACAGCACACAACATTCAATTACACACATCCCACTTTCTTCAGTTGAAGAAGGAAAAGTTAACAGGGATGAGTATTATTGTTTTATGGCTATGAAGTGTGGAACTAACACAAAGCCCCCAAGCAGTGACCCTTGTCCTGCATGTCTAGGCCCAGGATTCATATCCATAATGCGCTCAATATATTCCTCTGCAATGACCAGGGGCTACTGAAGAGCCAGCTTCTTTTAAAAACATAGACACATCCACCAAATCCCGTCTGAAAGGACGCGCTAATTCACAGATAAAACTTTGCATGATTTGTCTGCAGAGTGGAAAGCCACACTTGGTATCACATCCATGAAAGAGGAAGCCGGTGTTTAAAACAAACAGCAGCAGCAAAGAAAATCAGTGTTTTGTGAATGTTAAATGAGAAGGGATTACCTTAATGCACTGAATTTATTATCACGCCTTCACATACCTTGAAACTTCACACATGAAAGGAATTTTCCCTCCTCTTTTTTTTTTTTTTCACATTTAAGAAATGGCAGTTTCTTCCCTTCACGTTTGCAAACTCAGACTTCGCCTCTTAAAGCTCTCAGAAAGGTTTTCCATGAGCCTTCTAAGCCCTTTCACACTCGCAGGAAATGAAATATCTCCTTTCATTTACTAATTAAGCACTCACCCATGTTTGTTTTAAGCTGTCAGCTTTAATTTAAAGAGGCTTATTTGAAAGTCTTGTTATGGTCTTGCTGTCATTTGAATGTGATATCATTGAGTTAGATCAAACAGCGTAGCTTTACACACCCTATCAAAGTCTTCTTTAAAAAATATTTGGGGTTAAAGAGTGATCAGTGTTAAATTTGACGACTTCAAAGCCTCGCTTCACTCCCCTCGTCTCTCCTCTAGCATGTGAATAAAGGCTTCTCCCTCTGAAAAGGTTATGATTACCACTCAAATATGTTCCTATCCTCCCTCTTTTCCCCCCCTGAGGAAGGAAATATGTAAACCTCAGATGGAGCAGTAAGAACGTGAAGGCATGACGTTAAAGAGAGACGAAAGGCGAGGCGGTGTTACAGCAGTGTAATACAGAACAGATTTTCTGCCTGTGAACAAATCTGTCCTCAGGGAAGGAGACAGCTTACAGATTATGTGTGGGCAAAGTGACTTCCCTTTGGCCTTAGGTATCAATTGAGCAGATAGGCAATATTTAATCATAACATAAAGAAACAGAGAGGCTAAACAAGTCCATAGATCTCCGACAGAAATGAACAGAGGAGATGAAACAGCCCTTTCTTTGCCCCCCGGCTGGCAGCGCCGGTCCGGGGCTGACTTCTTCACAGAGCTCTGCCCATGGGATTTAAGGGGGGGTGGGGGGCAGACTGGGCTTCGGGGTTACTCCATCTCTCACCCACCAGTCCACAGTCACCGCTGGGTCTCCTTGAGCACACCAGTCAGGCACGCAACCCATAATCTGTGAGAGATCCAACAACACATTAAAGCCTTACCCCAGCAAAAACCCTTCTTAGTTTATTTTAGCTCCGTGAGATAAATCACCTGGAACACAGGTGTTTTTCATTTAGACAAACTTGTGTTTTTTGCTTGAAAAGTCACAAGATAAATATTCAGCCTGAGAATTCAGATTCGGCGCAGTTCAGTCTAATTAAAATTATGCTAAATGAGCTTTTATTTCCTGCCTTTGATAGCAGCACACACGTCTGTGAGGCCGTGTTTACCTTTCTGCAAGGGATCAAATTGGTTCTCCATTACCGCACTTTAAAAAGGAGGCTTGTACAATTTATCTGGAATGAGAATGTGATTTCACTCAGGTTTTCTAATCAGGAGGAAAAAAATTTGGACTCATTTAGTCCATCTCCAGTTAGCTCATCCTTCTCCATTTAAGAGGGAAGGCTTTTAATTTTTTAATTTTTGTTTTCTTCTACACTTATGTACGAGTAGCTGTAAGGATTTTAGGAATAAAAAGATAATCATGAGCTCTGCTTATAAATGTATACTAAAGTGACCTAACTGATTCTTCTCCGGTGTCAAATAGATTCAAGATGGCCACTGCAGCTACAGTTTTGTAGATGGTGAGCTAAAAATCGACGTGGTAGTAGCTGAGAGTCGTACACAACACTCAGGTTTATTGCCAACAGATCATTTCTCAACATAAGTTGATTTTGGTTAAAAGATGTCATGGAATGTAAAACATTTTTTTAAAGCCGTGCAAAATTTTTCCAGACTCCGTTAACACTTGACGGAGAGTAAATGACGCACATGATACAGCCCAGTACGATGATGCGTAAACACAGATAGCGCCCTTTCACCATGATGAGACCATGTGATGTGAATGAGGAAAAGAAAAGCATATTTCTAATGGTTCTTCCTTTTTTGGACAGTGCTGAGCCCTGAGTGTCTGTCCAGATCTGAGCCCAGTGGGGGAGGTTCCGCTAGTGTGGGAATTGCTCTCTTCCTGCGCGTTTTGGTGGAGGAGAGTGGGCCCAGCAGTGGGGAGTCTCTCTGTGTGCTGGCAGACAGCGTGTTCCCAGGGGCTGCCTCATGAAGCTCTGATAAAGGCATTCTGTCTGGGCCATGTCAGTGCACACAGGCTGCGGCTTCAGCTGACTTGTAACACAAACATATAGACATCCTCAAGCCTCCTGTTAGGGTCCATTAGAGCTCCCCCCCCCCCCCCCC